>SNQJ01S0051289.1:0-13243 GCA_010110895.2 Picea sitchensis
GTGAAGAGTGCATTTATTCATGGAGATATTAAGGAGGATATATATATGGAGCATCCACAAGGATACATTCATAACTCTTCCCTCATTTGGAGATTAAAGAAATCTTTGTATGGCCTAAAACAGGCTCCCAGAGCCTGGTATGCAAAGATGGATTCTTTCCTGCTTTCCATTGGATTCATTCGATGAAAATCTGATCCGAATGTTTATTTGCTACAACATGATGATTCTCTTTTGCTGATATTACTTTATGTAGATGACTTATTTATGACAGGGAACCTTACTTCAGCTATTGATTCGACAAAATCAACATTGCACGATCGATTTTCCATGATAGATTTGGGACTGTTTCACTACTTTCTTGGTCTTGAAGTTTCTCAGTCTACTTCAGAGATCAATATGGCACAGTCTAAGTATGCATCATATCTACTTGTCCTCTTTCATATGACAAAATGCAAGCCAACAACATCTCCCTTTCTTTTGGGGGTTAGATTTGAGGATGTAGGTACTACACCTTTGGTGGACAGTACACTGTATCGACAGTTGGTTGGGAGTTTGTTGTATCTTACTCACATCCGACCTGATATCTCTTTTGCAGTAGGAGTTTGTTCCATATATATGCAGGAGCCTCATGAGCTTCAATGGAAAGCTGCAAAGAAAATCCTTAGATATGTGAAAGGTATTCCCACTTTTGGTATCTTTTATGCTACAGATTGCCCACTTTCACTGATTGGGTACACAGATTCTGATTGGGTTGGCGATGGTACATACAACAAGTCCACCTCTAGTTATGTTTTCAGCTTTGGTTCAGGGCCATTTTGTTGGTGTAGTAAGAAGCAATCCATGATTTCTTTATCTATAGTAGAGGCAGAGTATAGAGGTGCAGTGAATGCAGCTACACAGGCTGTTTGGTTGCAGTGGCTTCTCTCTGAGTTTGGTATTCAGTATCCACTTCTAACTGTCATGTTTTGTGACAATCAGGGGTCCATTTAGATATTGATTGATCCAGTTCAGAGGTAGAGGACCAAGCACATCGATATTCACATGCATTACATCCACGAGATGATCCATGATAGAGTCATTTCACTGTAGTACTGCCCCACATAGCAGTAGGTTGCAGACATCTTCACCAAGTCCTTCACTGAAAAGAAATTTTTAGAACTGAGAGCTATGCTTGGAGTGGCGGAGACAACTGAGTAGGTCACTTTTGGCCACTCAACATTTTTTTTCCTCTTTTGGGGGAGGTTTTTCCCATGATGTTTTCCCTCTTTCCTCTATTCATGAGGAATTCTTTTATGTAATGAGTACCTAAAATGGCCAAGTTGTCGTGACACAAATTTTTGTTGTCATTACAGTTAGGCTTAAGGGGGGGTGTTGGAGCATATCCCCAACTTACATTAGTTTATACCTAGATTAGACTCCTATATCTTGGTTAATACATTCATTTACACTTTATTTCACCTAATTTTTCCACATAGAGAATAAGGGTGTCTCATCCCTAGATTTTAGGGAAAACTGCTAATTTTAGATCAAGACTTAACTCTCGGTTCTTGATTTTCTTGATTTTTCTTGATTTATCCTTGATTTATTCCAACTCCCCCATGAAAAACTCATCCATTATTGGGGAATTCACACCTCCTCTTTGAGTGAGAGATTTATTCCTTAATTAATCATTTTTGCCTTTACTATTATTAGTAATTGTTATTTTGGGTCAGTTAACTGAGTTGGAACTACTTCTCTTGTCAGTTAGGTGAGGTTAAGTGAGCTAATGCACATCACTTGAATCTTGTGAGTGTGTGACATGTATCTTTAGTGGTTTAGGTCGAACTATGTGGTCTCCCTTAGCTTATGACACCTATTTTAGCTATTTCCAGCTTTTTTTTACTAGAATTTCTATGTTGGAAATTCTATATATTCACCTCCTCTCTTCTTTTTTGAGGATGGTTTCTCATGTATATTCATTTTTGATTAATATAATTCTCTGATTTATGGAGCAAAAACTTTCTCTCATCTCTTGAATATCAACAAATTGTTTGTTTTCAATTTAACTAGAATTCTAGATCTATCGGGGTTTCTGCAGGAATTCTACGTATTGAAGCTAAAGACAATTCATCATGCTTATGTGCAAGAACAATATTTGGAAAATATAGGCTACGAGAAAGGACATCCAAGTGGTTCCAAGTAAAAAGAGCATTAAGATTCTTTGGTTAGCAAGCTTGGGTTGGACGTTCATGATCATCCTAGTCTATATCCATTGGGATGGGTAAATAAGGATACATAGATCAAGGTCATGAATTAATGCAAGATCAAATATTTTGTAAGTGAAATTTTTATTGATGAAGTGGAGTTAGATGTAGCACCCCTTACATGTTTGAAGTAGTGTTTGGAAGCCCCTACATGTATATGAGGGATGAAATATTCATGAAGGATGAAATATTCATGAGAAGAGAACTAATATAACCTAATTAAGGATGATAAGTCTTTCATTATCAATGCACATAAAGGTAAACCAAAGATCTCATAGGTAAGTGTCAACCAAGATATTAAGTTGATTAGTTTAAATAAGAAGTATTATTTTATTTTGTTATGAGAGAATAAACTAGGTGATGAGTCAATAAGAGTAAAGGCATCCCTCAAGGGAAGTATTCAAATGAAGAAATATTTTTTGAAGGATTTGCTATAGGAATATATATAGGAATTTTCTAGGAACCTAAAGGGCTACCACTTAAGAGGCAACTGGAGCACAAGAAAAACTTGTTGCTTGAATCCCCATTAACAAATATTGGGTTGTATAAATAGTATATTTTAGAAGAAGATGAAGGGAATAAATAGTTGTAACAACTTCTTAAAAAAATTTGTATCTCAAATTTGGTTACCATTAGGTACGTGTCAAAGAACAATACACCTAGAATATTGCCTTGAAGAAAATGATAGGTTTGTGTGAATTGGTAAATGGTCATGCCAGTTGTTTTATGTATTGCACCTACTACATTTATGAGATTGATGAATGATGTATTGTTTCCATATTTATATTCATCTTACTACAAGGAAAAGACCTTTTAGCGAAGGTTTCTAGTGTTACAAAATTGGCAAAAATTTTCAAAAAAACCTCCTCTACAACATTTGTTTTCGATAGCAGATGTTTTTGTTGATACTATAATGGAAGATGGTTATAACTAAAAAAATATGGGCGGCTAGAGGTGTTAGCGAATGTTTACAAATCAATGTGTTTGTATAAGTCATAAGCACTTGTGCATACATAGACCTACAATATCGGTGTTGTCCACTTAATGTCAAGCATCGAGGAAGTAAAATATGAAAACACCAGCGCTGTAAAATATTTAAGCACTAGAGTGTTTGTCTTATAAACACTCGGGATTTAACATTAAAATGCATTAGGAGAGTTAAAAATAATTAGGCACTGGATATTTTTGCATAGAACACATCGGTGCGTTATTAATAACAAGACATCAATGTGTCTAAAATAATATGCACCGGGGCATTATAGGGAAAAACTCCCTAGTGCATTAAAAATCAAAAGCATCGGTGCTTTCGAGTAACAAATAGGCCCCTGTGTTTATAAATAATGCAATAGCATCGGTGTGTATCAATAACACATACACATCGATGCTTCATATAAGATTAATGCATAGATGGCCAAATTTCTAATATAATTTTGTGGTAATAAATTAATATTGAAACAAGTGGTAATTGATTACATAAACGAACCGGTGTGAATTTCATATGAAAACGCACCATTAAGTTTTAATATTAAATGTTCTGATGACATTAATAATTAAAATACACTGAGAAACATTGACTTGTGATAGTACAATTATTGTTATTTTTTAATTCCATTAATTATCAAAAAAATTACATATATCTTATATTTTGATTAGTGAATTTGAATATGATGTTTGGATTATTTTTTTATATCATTAGATTTTGCATCTCTTCATTATAATATTTATTCATCCATATATTTAATCAACGATGTAACATTTCACAACGACATTGGAAAACACAATAGAATAAATTAAAACATATTTTATTATATGAAGAAGAGGGATTTTTTCTTACAAAATTGGACACTTATAGGTAATCTCTTGTCTTTCAATTGGGACACTATGTTCATTACATTAAACAAAAATGTCTGATTTTAACAGAAAACTATTTCAAAAAAATACAATTGTAGCTTACATTGATATCCAAATATATTGGTGATCATTCTTCATTGGAATTGTTGTTAGTGCTCGAGCTACTTCCATGTCTTGGGTTATTTTGCTGAATGTTTGGTTGATTTTCTCGATTGTTTTGTTCTTCTTGAAGTTCCATCTACAAACATAAAAATAAATTGTAATGAGACTATCTACATTGGTGAGAATAATTAAAATTGAAATAAATAATATACATGAATGTAAATTGAAAAGTGATGTATACCCAAAGCAAGAATTGACTCATGAATCATACACATATGTCCAAAATAAAACCTCATGCCTTGTTTCAACAATTCTTCTATTGGCTCAGTTCCATACTCTGTTTCCTGTAAGTTTTATACCCCATAATAAATCATAGATTTAATATAAAGTATTATTTTTGTTCCACAATTAATTGTTGAATTGGTTTGGTTATGCCATTTGATTTATGTAATAAACATGCTACATTTATGATATTGATGAATAATGCATTGTGTCCATATTTATATTCTTTCGTTATAGTGTTTTTGGATGATATATTGATTTATATCTCTACTTGGAAGAGGTACATCTCACATATCAAACAAGTGTTAGAGGCTCTTAAAAAGAACCAGCTACTAGCTAACCTCAAGAAATGTGAGTTTCCTCATTAGTCATTGGTGTATTTGGGGTATTTGATTTATGGATGGTAGCTCAATATAGATCTCACAAATATGGAGTCCATCATGAAATGGCTAGTTCCTACTAATGCCATTGAATTCAGGATCTTTGTCGAGGAAAAACAATTCCTAGACAATTTCATAACATCCTTTTCTAGAGGGGAAAGAATCAACATAAATATTTTGATGAGATGAAATGAAAGATTAGTCAAGAACTAGTTCTCGCATTTCCTAACTTGTAGAAGCCCTTCAAAGTGGAGACAACTTTAAGTGGTTATGCTATGGGAGCAATTTTGATGCAAGGAGGTAAGACAATATTCTATCACTATGATATGTTTCATGAGAGAGTTTTTAAATATCCCATATATGATAAGGAAATTTATTTTTAGGTTCAAGTTTTTAAGAAGTGGAAGCATTATTTGATGGTAAAGGTAACCATTATTCACATAGGTCAGTAGCTAGTACAATATTTGTAGGCCCAAAGTAAGCTACAAACAATTAGACATTACATATGGATGGGGTATTTGCATCGGATTAATATAGTCATAAAGTATAAGAAGGGTGGCACTAAAAAGTTTGAAGACTGTAATGACCCCATCGTTATGAATACAATTGATTTTATTTTATTTTTATTTTTTTACGGAAAGAAGGCGACAATGAAAACAATTTAAGCACACCACTGACGATGAATGAAAGTATGCAGTCCAGGAAAAAAACAACTATGACTCCTCTCATGATCACAAGGCTAGTTGGAAGAAAAAACCATAGGACAACAAGGAGAACGACTACATGTCTGATGCAAACATGACCACGCCTACAAGCTAAGGGACAACATCCCCATATCGACACAAAGGCCTTGACGATCAAGACTGGGACCTCAAGGCATGTGAACCAAACACATTAATTCATTCCACCCATGTGCCAAAAGCAAACTTACAACGCTCGACAACACTCACACAGAAGGCACCGAATTCGAGCAAGTTATCATTCGTTGCTATCCAATAGGGTGCACCATGATTCCCTCATCAGGAATCATGTCGTCCCCCGAAGATAGACGCGTCAATAACCTTGGCCCAACCATCCTAATGGGACCAAGGATTCAAGAAAATACAGCGCGCTAGGAGGCGAAACAATTGACACAAGACTGCACCCAAACCCCAACAATAGGTCGAAGAGATGCAAGAGGATGAAAATAAGGGAAGTTGCAAGCCAACACACGACTTCATCATCAACCCAACCCCTTACTCATGTCTGAATCAGTCAACAGTTACAGTTGTTTTGACATTGATTATCCCTCTAAATTTAGCACGTCTAACTTAAAAACTAGTCTTTAACTTACCATTTGATTAACATTAAATACAAATCTAATCGACCATTCTACCTTACACCTCAGTCATTCATTTCAATCTAAATAGCATTACCTTCAAATCCATTGGCAATTCTACATTACATTAAATTCAATCGAAATAGTATCAACTACAAATCGATTAGGAAATTTGCATTATAATCAATCATTAAATACAATGTGATTAACCTGAAATTTGCATCAATTGGAAAGTCTTCTTTAATCAATATTAAACCAACTTGACAAATCTAAATTAAATTAAATTAGGAACTATTCATGAAAGAAGTAAGGTTTTCTAATCAATTGAAGGTTGTCCCAACCAATGAAAGACAATTATGCTCTGTTTAAGGATGTTAAACATTAAAGGTGGTTCTAATCAATTAAATGTTGCCCATGACTAAATTGCAGGTCTGGGAAGGCTATCATCTAGCCACTATAAGGGGGATGTCAATTATACCTAAGGCAAAATCATTGTACCTACACACCAAAAGGGAATTGTACTGCTGTCATTTATAAATAAGGCAATCGTTGTACATACATATCAGATAGGAATGACATTGCTTTCATTAATAAATAAGGCAAATTGCTGTACAAAAATGCCCCAGATGGACACTACAATGTCAGTCATTATTTAGAAGAAATTCACTGTGAAAAATGCACTAGAATGGACACTTTATTGCCGAATTAATTAAGAGAAAACCATTGTGAAAAAACGCACCATAAAGAACACTAAATTGTCGTCATCATTCAAGGAAAATCATTGTGCAGAAAAATGCCCAGGATGGACACTTCATTGCCAAATTATTTAGAAGAAAAACACTGTGCAAAAGAACACCAGAGAGAACACTACATTGTCGTCATCATTCAAGGAAAATCACTGTGCACCAAAAATTCCCAGGATGGACACTTCATTGCTGACTTATTTAAAAGAAAACCACTGTGCAAAAATGCACCCGAATGGACACTTTATTGCCGAATTAATTAAGGGAAAACCACTGTGAAAAAATGCACCAGAAAGAACACTAAATTGCCATCATCATTTAAGGAAAATCAATGTGCAAAAAAATGCCTAGGCTGGACACTTCATTGCTGAATTATTTAAGAGAAAACCACTATGCAAAAACGCACTATAAAGAATGCTAGAAGGAAATTCAAATTGCTATCTTTTAATATATGATTCAAATCGTTGTGACCAGATAAATTCAAGGTGAATTACTGGGGAGGGAAATGTAAAATTTGAGATAAAAACGCTGGTGAGTTCAACAAGATATAAAAAAAAACGCAGACAGGTTTAATCAACACGTTTTTCCATTGCCAGGATGCCCAATATATATAAAAAAAACGTAGACAAGGAATTTAAAACGTTTTTCAAATGCTAGGATATCGAATATAACAATAACCACACCAAAAGGGGAATTATATTGCTATCAATAATATAAACGAAAATTGTTGTATAAACATCCCAGGAAATAAAGGAATAAAATGATTTTCGGTAAGATGTAAAGAGAAGATAGACCATTCAATGTAAAAGGGAGACGTTCTAGTTCGATTCAACATCATAGAAGAATAAAAATGTAATCACTCTACAACTTGTTACTACGCAGATAAGAAAAAGATAAACCCTCATCATCAATCAATAAATCGTCGGGTCGAATATCCACGTCAAGGCACAAGACAACAATCAGTCGAGGACAACTATCAGAGGTATCCATCTAACAGGTTCATCCTTCTCTCATCATCCTTTCACATAAAAGAAGGGCGTTGAGATCCATAGCTCTTTTAATGCTAAGGCAATGACCGTAGATCAGGCTCCTGGCCGACTGCTCAGGCGAGGACTGAGGAGCTAAGGACGAAAGGCAACAACCATTAAGGACAAAATCAATCACAGCCAAGTGGTCAAGACATGCGAGAAAATGAAGGCCATAGGAGACAACAACCATTGAGCTAGGCTGAGAAAAGTTTCATTCATCATTTTTTAAAAACATCAGTTTACTTCTTCATTAAAGAAGAAGACCCAAGAATAAGTCCTAATATATTCTACCATACAAAATGAAAAGTGTGTACTATTGCCTGATCTCCCTCTCTGAATGATGTCCACACGCTCTGTGCAACTCCCGCTTGCCAACCGATGAGACTTCACTTGTACCTCCCAGCCAACGCTATGGGTACTCTTCTTCCCCCTTAGCCCCTTGAGCCGCAAAGGGGCCACACACACAATCCATAGATTTCGACTAGCTCCTAGCTCGCTTCGCAAGGCTGAGCTACCACTCCTCTCCGAGGTGGGTATCCCAACTCCCAAAAGTAAATCAGTCAAGTAGATATTTCTGCAGTGTAACATTACACAAATAGAAGATCCTCCTTCATCCTTCTTCTTCCTTTATTATATAGAGTTTCAAACTTCCTTTCTTTTCAAAAATCTCATTTAATTAAAATTTTAAAAATAAAGTCCTAAAAATTCTTCTCCATACAGGTGTCCCCCATCCCCTACATTCCTCCATTATTTAATTTCTTTAATTAATTAATTATCTTATTTCCCTCAGCCACCTAGAGTTACAAGTTTTAAAGGCTTTCCCTATTATTAAATTGCAAATTCACTTTAAATTAGAAATCTCTTAAATGGTAGATTCTTTAATAAGTTTGACTTTTCGCTTTTTCCCTTAAGTTCCCCTTTTTCCCTTTTTATGTTTACCTCTTTTCCTAGTTTCCTAATATTTTAGATTTTCCCTCTTTCCCTTTTTTACTTAGAACTCAAAAAGGCAGGTGTGGAAATTAACCCTTTTTCTCTTTTCTTATTTAATTAGTATATTTTAAATTATCAAAGTAATAAACAATTAATTCCCTTTTTAAATCTTAATCCAATAGATTTTTTTTGAAACAATTAATTTCTTACTCCCTTCATGTTACAAGATTTAATGAAGATCATAATTATTATTCACATGGTTTTTATTTTTATTTTATTATTATTATTATTATTATTATTATTATTATAGAGAGATAAAATTTTACCACTAGCATAGTTTAGACTTAAATCTTAAATTTTCGTATTGGGTGACATTTAATTAGGGAATTTGTTTTAAAAATACTTAACACATTATTCGACGTAACGACATCTAGGTTCATTCCTCTATCATCAACAACACGACGTGCTCTTTAGGATGCACTAGGTGCTCCAAGGGTGCCACTCGCCTCATCTGTTCCCTTGTGCGATGTGCCCTTCATGACACACTACGTGCTCCAAGGGTGTCACTCACCACTCTCCATTTTTCTTGTGCGACATGCCCTTTAGGACGCACCACATGCTCCAAGGGTGCCACTCGCCTCTTGACTGACTTGGTAGACATCAATAACCCCTGGAGTCAATACTCAGCCAGGTGAACTTGTGGAAGACTAAGGGCCTCTAAGGAATAAGGCCCCCGCCTTATTTCGTGCCCCTTAGAATCATCGTGAGCGACTGTTGCAGTCTTCCCTCACGACATCATGGGTCCTCTTGAACTAGGTAATCGTTAACCTATAGTTCGAGACAGGTGGGAGTGCTAGTAGGTTGTGGAAGGGCTGTTGACCACACCTCTCCCTCAACATCTCTGGTAGTCACGCATGACCCCTTTACTCCACATGTGAGTCTTGTCGGCAAGCTATTGTCAGCGTGCATCATGAACAAATCATGTCAGAATATATCCATATCATATCATCTAATCATCAACACTAAAATCACAGTGAAACAATCAAACCCCAATGGTACACTCCCCAATTTGATTCGGAGTCCAAGGGGTTCCATTGATGCCTCGACATCCTCTAGGTCCATAATCCTGCACACTCAGTAAAATTGAGTCAATAGTAGCTATCTATGTTGAGGAGGAGAAAAACAACATGTCATCATCCCATAACGCCTCATCATCAAAATAAAAAGGTTTAATAGCATAATAATCCAGATCACTTGCGAGCAAGTGTCCTCAAAGAATAAGTTCACTCAGTGCACCAGAGAGGGATGTTACATACACCCCCTCTTGGTCTAAAATTCATCCCAAAGTATCATAGTATATATTCCGAAATAAAGTGTATCATAGTATCGCGTGTCTATCTATCAAACAAAAATGGAAACTGTTGGCACATATCATATGCGTCCTCCCAGGTCGCTGAGTGCGGACTATAATTGTACCACTGGACCTTGACCTGCTCTATCGTTCGACATTGTAGCTATCGAACGCGATGATCCAAGATGCAGACCGGCTCAGCCGTGAGCACCCCCTCATCCGATACCTACAATGAACTCATGTCAATAACATGTGTAGGATCACTAATATAATGTCTCAAAATAGATATATGAAAAACATTGTGCATACACCTCAAATAATCAAGCAAGGCTAGTCGATAGGCCACGGGCCCCTTTCTCTCCACAATCTCGAAAGGTCTCATGAACCTAGGAGAGAGTTTATCTCCCTTCCCAAACCTGATTGAACTTTTATGCGGTTTAACCCGCAAGAAGACTCGATCGTCGACTTTGTAACTACGGTCGACACAATGCACATAGGCATAACTCTTATGTCGATCCTGCGCTTCTTCAATCCTTTATCTTATGTTTTTCATTTTCTCTTCCATTTCTTGGATTGATTATGGTCCTTCCAGGACCCTATCCTCAAGCCGATCCCAACTCAAAGGTGTCTGACATGGTCGCCCATAAAGAAACTTGAAAGGCGCCATATTAATGGTGCTCTGGTAACTGTTGTTGTAAGCGAACTCCACTAGTGGCAATAATTCTTCCCAATGCTTTTGTTGGTCCATCACGTACATGTGAAACATGTCCTCCAAGGTCTGGTTCATTCTTTCGATCTACTCGTCAGTCTCCGGGTGATACGCAGTACTAAATTTAAGTTGGGTTCCCAAGGTCTCTTGGAAACTTGTCCAAAATCGTCCAGTAAACACCGATCCTCGATCGGATATAATCCTCTTAGGAATGCCATGTAGCCTCATAATCTCACTGATGAAAACTCTAGCTATGTCAAGTGCCTGATACGTCGTGCACACAGGAATAAAGTGAGCACTCTTCGTCAGAGTGTCTACTACTAGGAAAATCTAGTCATGTCTCCTTGCCGTCAGTGGAAATCCAACAATAATATCCATCGAAATAACCTCTCATTTCGATTCCAGAATATTTTGTGGTTGTAGTAATCCTGTTGGGTGTCTATGCTTAGCCTTTACCAGTTGACATTCTAGACCTCTAGCCACACAGTTGACTATGTTTTCCTTCATTCCCTTCCAGAATAATAAGGGTTTAAGGTCTTCCCTCATCTTCGTGACTCCCAGGTGAGCCAAGTAAACTTCTCTATGAGCCTCGCTTAGGATCAACATCCTCAACTCGTTGTTCAATGGTATGTAGATCTGATTTTTAAACTTCAAAAAACCATCACTATCAAATGAAAATCCTTCAAATCGTGGTACCATCATTGTGTTTTGTCCGATAAATCCTCGACCTCTTTGTACCAGTCATCGTCACGCTGTAAAGTTAGAATCCTTTCACGTAGATTCATCTGAAGAGGCAACATCAAAAATATGCATGTTCTCTGACTCAATGCCTCTGCTACTCGGTTCACTGCCACTTTTATGTAAGTAATCTGGAAGTCGTACTCGCTAGGCAATTTCGACCAACGCCGTTGTCACGCGTTCAAGTCGCTTTGCATAAAGATGTGTTGTAGTCCATAGTGGTCAGTCTTTAGTTTAAATTTTCATCCAACATGGTAGTGACTCCAAACCTTCAAGGCATATACGATGGCTAGCAACTCCAAAGCGTGCGTCACATAGTTCTCCTCATGCTTTCTCAGTCTCTACGAGATGTAAGCGATCACTCGTCCGTCCTGCATCAAGACTTTGCCTAAGCCTTCCTTGGATGAGTCAATTCTTACCAATAAGTCTGCTTCCATGTCAGGGACCTTTAATATCGGTGTTTTTGTCAAAAACTCCTTGAGCCTCCGAAATGCTTCTGCGCATTTCTTGGTCCAAACAAAATTCTTGTTTTTCTTCTGCAATTCCATGATTGGATTTGCTATCTTTGAAAACCCCTCGATGAACCATCGATAGTATCCTGCTAAACCCATGAAGCTATGCAATTACGAGACATTTTTCGGCGCAGGCCATTCCATGATAGCCTCGACCTTTGCTGGATCCACGACAATGCCTTCGTCGGAGATGACATGCCCTAAGTAGTGAATCTTCGATTGATAAAATGAGCATTTGGAAAACCTCCCATACAATTTGTGCTCTCGCAGACACTATAGTACCAAGCGCAGGTTCTCATCATGCTCCTCCATCATCTGAGAGTAGATCAAAATATCGTCAATGAATACTTGGACGAACTTGTCCAAGTACTCGCAGAACACCCCTTTCATCAAACTGATAAATACCCATGGGGCGCTTTTCAGTCCAAACGATAAAATAGTAAACTCGTAATTTCCAAACCTCATCTTAAAGGTGGTCTTAGGGACATCATCCTCCTTGATCCATAACTGGTGATACTCTAATCGCAAATCGATCTTGGAGAACACAGTCTCACCCTTCATTTGATCGAACAGATCATAAATCCTCGGCAACGGATATTGATTCTTGATCATGGCCTGGTTAAATTGATGGTAGTCAATGCAGAGCCTCTGCCACCCAACCTTCTTTCGTATGAAAATAATAGGTGCACCCCACGGTGACACACTAGGATGTATCAGTCCCAGGTCCAACGATTCCTTCAGTTGCATTCTTTACTCTTGTAATTCCGGGGTCGAAATTCGATAAGGCGTTCTCGCTATCGGTTCAGTTCTCGGTTTTAGGTGTATAGTAAACTTCAATTCTCTCTCCGGCGACATCCCAGGTAACTCCTCCAGAAATATGTCTGCAAACTCTCTCACCACCGGAAGGTGTTCTAGACCTTCCACTACTCCCTTCTTGTTTAACCCAAGGATCGCATAAAGCTTGCACCCTTTGCGCATGCTCTTCTGAGGTTGCAAGGAGGAGATGAACCTCAGGGAAACTCCCTCATTCTGGCCTACAATCACACGTCTCTGTCC
>SNQJ01S0051289.1:13293-26246 GCA_010110895.2 Picea sitchensis
TACAGTTGAGTATCGCCTCATGCGATTCCAACCAATCCATACCAATCATGACGTCATAAGATCCTAAGATCATGATGTACAGGTTGGCCCTGGTGACAAACTCTCCCAGGTTAAGGATACATCCCGTAACCCTTCCTCTAACCTTTTGTTTGGCTTCCGAAGCCATCTCTATGAAGATAAACTCATCCTGTTCGACTACCTTTACCTCAATCATTTTTAGCACTGCACCAGAAATGAAACTCTCGGTAGCATCGTGATATATCAAAATACTAAGGGTTTGGTCAGTGACGGTACCTGTCGTCTCGAGCATAGTTGACTGATGCTCTGCCTGGCGGTTATTCATCACTGCATGAATTCGATGGGCCTTGCCCATATCTCCCACGGTAGTGGGTCCAGCTGATCTGGATGCTCTAGTCCTCTCCACAGGGTAGTCATGCTGGTAGTGTGGCTCCCCACACATTCAACACCCCTTCTTTGGCCCAGTAGTCCTGGTACCCGAAGTAGAAGATGACGGCCTACCATCCTGGAACCCTGGTCTGTTCTGCTAAACAGGCCTAAACTGCTGCTGTTGCGAGAGACGCTTCTGCTATTGTGAGCGACGCTTCTACTGATGATGTGGTCGCCGATGAGGTGTTCACTGCTGAAGCGTCGGTCGTCGAAGTGTAGTGAAAGTGGATCCCATCTGGAAGCCATGATATCCCGGCATATGTCTAGCTAGTGTTTGATGCTACTGTTCTCTAGATGACTCCTGCCCTGCTGGTCTCACTAGAATCCTAGTCTTCCCCCCATTGATAATCTCCTCCTCTGCTATGAGGGCCTTCTTGGATGGCATCATGAAAGGTTTGAGGCATAAAAATCCTGACCTTTGCACATATGTTGCCAGTAAGGCCGAACACGAACCTGTTGACATTAAGCTTCTCAGTGTTAAGGTGCAGAGCATACAAGAGAAACTCCATAAAACTAGCCTCGTACTCGGCACCGTATGATCTCCCTGTCGTAAGGCGTTGAACTCATTGAGCTAATTCTCAATGAGTTCCTCTGAACGGTACCTCTCTTGGAACCGTTCCTCGAACCGTTCCCATGACATGTCTTCGACAACCATGTTCAGTTGCGGTGGGAGCATCTTCCACCATATAAGAACGCTCCCCTTCAGTTGAAATACCGCCATGCAGACCTTCATGTTGGAGGTATATGTACAAAGCATGAAGCACCATGCCTTCCTCTACAATCGAGCCTCGACGACACTGCCATTTGTGACACTCGTGGATGCTAGAACTCAACTCTCTCTTATCCTTGGTGGGAGAAAACAGTACTTGCTAGGGTGTGTTGTGGACCCTCCAGAGTATAGGTGCCCTTGCCTCAACTCAGTACCAATGGTGAATCAAGGAACTTTGATAAAAAATGAAAGGGCCTTGTCTGACCATCATCTCCCTTAAAACTAGCAAATCTAGCCCAAGGACTTCTGCTTCCCCTTGGGGGTTCAAATCCGAGGGTGTGAGAACTTCTAGAGGCATCGCACCTCCTTCCATGGCACCACATCATGAACCTCTGAGGCATCCTCTAAATGCGATCCTGCAAGGACACACTAAGGTTTTCAATTAATGCAAGGGTTAAAACTCACGGTTTATTGTAGTGGAAAGCTTGGTTATCCATAGTCACAGGGTTGAACCCGCTTTGATACCATATGTAACGACCCCATTGTTATGACTACAAGTGATTTTATTTTATTTTTTTTAGGGAAAGAAACCGACGATGACAACAGTTTAACCACACCACTGACGATGAATGCAAGCACACAGTCCAGGCAACAATCAACTATGACTCCTCTCACGATCATAGGGGCAACTGGGAGAAACAAACATAGGACAACAAGGAGAACGACTACCCACCTGATGAAAACATGACCACGCCTACAAGATAAGGGACAACATTCCCATATCGACACAAAGGCCTTGATGATCAAGACTGGGAGCTCAAGGCACGTGACCAAAACACATTAAGTCGTTCCACCCATGTGCCAAAAGAAAAATTATAACGCTCGACAACACTCACATAGAAGGCACCGACTTCGGCCAAGTTATCATTCGATGCTATCCAATAGGGTGCACCATGATTCCCTCATAAGGAATCATTCCATCCCCCAAAGATAGACGCATCAATAACCTTGGCGCAACGATCCTAACGGGACCAAGGATTCAAGAAAATCCAGCATGCTAGGAGGCAAAACAATTGACACAAGACTACACCCAAACCCCAACAATAGGTCGAAGAGATGAAAGAGGATGACAACAAGGGAAGTTGCAAGGCAACACATGACTTCATCAACAACCCAACCCCTTACTCATGTCTGAATCAGTCAATAGTTACAATTGTTTTGACATTGATTATCCCTCTAAATTTAGCACGTCTAACTTAAAAACTAGTCTTTAACTTACCATTTGATTAAGATTAAACAAAAATCCAATCGACCATTCTACCTTACACCTTAGTCATTCATTTCAATCTAAATAGCATTACCTTCGACTCCATTGGAAATTCTACTTTACATTAAATTCAATCGAAATAGTATCAACTACGAATCGATTAGGAAATTTGCTAAATACAATCTGATTAACCTGAAATTCGCATCAATCGGCAAGTCTTCTTTAATCAATATTAAACCAACTTGACAAATCTAAATTAAATTAAATTAAGAATTGTTCATGAAAGAAGTAAGGTTGTCTAATCAATTGAAGGTTGTCCCAGCCAATGAAAGACAATTATGCTTTGTTTAAGGATGTTAAACATTAAAGGCAGTTCTAATCAATTAAATGTTGCCCATGACTAATCTGGAAGTCTGGGAAGGCTATCATCTAGCCACTATAAGGGAGCTATCAATTATACTTAAGGAAAAATCATTGTACCTACACACCAAAAGGGAATTGTACTGCTGTCGTTTATAAATAAGGCAATCATTGTACATACATATCAGATAGGAATGAAATTACTGTCATTAATAAATAGGGCAAATCGTTGTACAAAAACGCCCCAGATGGACACTACGATGTCAGTCATTATTTAGAAGAAATTCACTGTGAAAAATGCACCAGAATGGACACTTTATTGCCGAAATAATTAAGAGAAAACCATTGTGCAAAAATGCACCAGAAAGAACACTAAATTGCCATCATCATTCAAGGAAAATAACTGTGCACAAAAATGCCCAGGCTGGACACTTCATTGCCAAATTATTTAGAACAAAACCATTGTGAAAAATCGCACCAGAAAGAACACTACATTGTCGTCATCATTGAAGGAAAATCACTGTGCACCAAAAACACCCAGGCTGGACACTTCATTGCCGAATTATTTAAAAGAAAACCACTATGCAAAAACACGCCAGAATGGACACTTTATTGCCAAATTAATTAATGGAAAACCACTGTGCAAAAACCCTCCAGAAAGAACACTAAATTTCCATCATCATTTAAGGAAAATCACTGTGCACAAAAACGCCCAGGCTGGACAGTTCATTGCCGAATTATTTAAAATAAAACCACTATGCAAAAACGCACCATAAAGAATGGTAGAAGGAAATTCACATCGCTATATTTTAATATATAATTCAAATCGTAGTGATCAGATAAATTCGTAGTGAATTATTGGGGAGGGAAATGTAAAATCTGAGATAAAAACGCTGGTGAGTTCAACAAGATATAAATAAAACGTAGACAGGTTTAATCAACACGTTTTTCCATTAATAGGATGCCCAATATATAAAAAAAAACGCAGACAGGGAATTTAAAACGTTTTGCGAATGCTAGGATACTAAATATAACAATAACCGCACCAAAAGGGGAAGTATATTGTTGTCAATAATATAAAATCAAATCGTTGTATAAACATCCCAGGAAATAAATGAATAAAATGATTTTCAGTAAGATGTAAAGAGAAGATAGAGCATTCAATGTAAAAGGGAGAGGTTCTGGTTCGTTTCAACATCATATAAGAATAAAAACGTAATCACTCTACATCTCGTTACTACACAAACAAGAAAAAGATAAACCCTCATCATCAATCAATAAATCGTCGGGTCGAATATCCGCATCAAGGCATAAGACAACAATCAGCCGAGGACAACCATCAGAGGTAGCCAACTAACAGGTTCGTACTTCGTTGATCATCCTTGTACGAAAAAGAAGGGAGTTGAGATCCATAGGTCTTTTAATGCTAAGGAGACGACCGTAGATCATGCTCCTGGCCGACTTCTCAGGTGAGGACTGAGGAGCTAAGGATGAAAGGAAACAACCATTAAGGACACAATCAATCACATCTAGGTGGTCAAGACATGCGGGAAAATGAAGGAAATAGGAGACAACAACCATTGAGCTAGGCTAAGAAATGTTTCATTCATCATTTTTTAAAAACATCATTTTACTTCTTCATTAAATAAGTGATGCAGGAGCATTGCCAATGTCAAGCGAGTGTGGGGCAGACGCCAACGCATTTTGACATATGATAAAATTATTTGAATCATTTTGAAAATTGGATGCACCAAACTTAATGTAGCAATTAAGGAAGGGAGTACTCCCATGTTGTAAACAGACCTTGAGCATCCCGCTCTCGTCTGAAGTAGATAGAGGCATTTATGATAGTTAATGCAAGTAGGTAAAATTGAATTCCTAGATTAGATAGTTTTAGAAGGAAAGAGGGAAACAGGATATAGACACCCTCACTGTATTATTGTATAGTAGTGAAGAACATTAGCAAGAGCATAGAAGAGAAGCAAAGAGCTGTAGTGAGAATTCCATGTACAAAAGTTCTGGATTAATACAAAGAAGGTTTTGATTTAGACTCATGGTGTTCAATTATTCTCTATGTATGCATCTTGTTAAATGTTTTACTCTTTCTATCATGCAATTTATTTCATGCTATGTATGAATGATTTCTTGTTGAATGTTTGAAATCTGAGAGGAAAGGGTAATGGAATGAGTTTCAATTGTTTCTCTATCTGAGCAAGAGTTCCTGCAAAGAGTGCAGTTGAATTGTCTGCAAGGAGTGCGTTGACAAAGGGTTCAGAGGGTTGTCTCTGAAAGTTCAGATAGGGTATCTTTTGTTCTCATTCACTCAAAAGTGCAGTTAGGCATAGGAGCCGTGTAAGGAGTGCGCAGGCCGAGTAAAGTCTCAGAGTTGCGAACCTGAGCGAAGTATTGAGAGACTGCTGCTGTAGGTGGGCCCAAATTCGAAGGGAATTCAGCACTTGGAAGTGCTTGAAGGTCTGCTGCAAGGAGTGAGAGAAAGAGGTTTTCTGAAAGGCTCAAAGTCATGGGGATTCTCAGAAGGATTTTAACTTTCGAAGGAGTCGAAGGAAGGCAAGAGGCCAAATAATTTGAAAGTTTGAAAGGAGGTGTAGTGATGTCGGACCACGGGAGAACAATTTCTCAAGGAGAGAAAGGACGGTCGGAATTCTCTGTGGAGGATTTGTGAATTCCCATGATCTGTTAGATATCACGGACGAGAAGGGGAGTTATGACGAGTATTCCCAAATTTTCTAAGCTCAAGAGGAGTAGAGCTGTTGATCCAAGTCAGCTAGGGCCGTTGGATCACTCATGAAATCGCCTATCAAGATTTGATGAGTTGGAGGGTCGAGGCTTGGTATCAAAGTCCGTGAAATAGTGAAGTGACAAGTGGATCATAGCCATCCATTTGGAAGGGACAAGTGGCGGAGATCTAGATATTTCAGGAATTCAGAGATCGCGAGGTGGGAGGCTAAAGGTTGGGCACTCGCAAAATCATGAAACGCGAAGTTCCGAAGGGACGAAAGGATCATGTGGGCCACAGGAATTGGCAGAGTGGACAGGTGGCGCACTCTCGAAAAGGAAGTCAATTCAGTTGACCATTTCGGGGTTTCATGGTGTGAATTTCTGAATTCCTTGCATTAGGATTCGCGATATCGCGAAGTCAAAAGTCCCGACAGAGTGGAATACCGTTGAAAGGTCAAAGCTTGCGAGCACATTGGAGTTTCTGCAAATCAGGTTTCGGGAGTCGAGGAGACGAGTTGCTCGACATCGCGACGGCCAAAATCACGATAAGGAGAAATCTAAAACAGAGAGATAAAGGGTCAGCATTGACTGGGTTTCAGGTTTCAGAGATAGAGAGACAAGGCGCTTGACCATTAGATTTGCGAAAGTGCGAAGCACGATCTCCCGAAGTACAAAGGGGATTTCTTGAAGTTGATTGTGGGTGCAGATTTCCCGAAAGGGAGATAGAGGAATCATTTCTGAGAGATCTTCAGGCCGAAGGAAAGGTGAAGATCATGTGTACGTAACCTTCCAACCCGCGGTTTGAGGAGGGCTGCATCAGTTTTGGTATCAGAGCCTGATTTTTTCTTGTATATTTTAGGCAAGGGAGGCAGAAGGAGATAAAAGAGTACTCTGATACAGTGCGCCAGGTTTGGTATCAGAGCACAGAAAGGATTCTTTGCTTTCTGTAGCAGAGAAAAGGAAGATTCACCATGCTGCCAAGGAGAAGAGATAGACAATATCCCGATCCACAAGAGGAGAGGAAATGTCGAGAAGAAGGGGTAGACAGATGACTGATCCAACCATGGAGAGAGAGATGTGTGATCTACGAGCCCGAATTGAAGACATGGAAACAACATAGAGGCGTACAGTCAGTGCTGGGGATCTTAGTGATTCCGAAAATGAAATTGAGGCTGAACATGAAGAAGAGGAGGTTGTAGCCGAAGATGCCACAAATGAATGTTTGATTAGAGCTATTGCAAGAATGGGTGCAAGAGAAAAAATGGGCATTCCATTTTATGAGGGAAACTTGGATGCAGAGGAGCTTCTAGACTAGATTAGAGCTCTGGACACATATTTTGACTATGAAGATGTTGAAGAGGACAAGAAAGTCAAACATGTTGTCACAAGGTTGAAGGGACATGCAACATTATGGTGGGATGAACTACAAGATCATAGACACTGCAAAGGCAAGCAAAAGATCAAAAGATGGGATAGAATGATCGCGAAGATGAAGGAAAAATTGATCCCCATAGATTACCAGATCACTCTGTTTCAAAGGATGCAGAACTTGAGACAGAGGCTGATGACAGTGAAAGAATACACTGAAGAATTCTACAGGCTGAACATCAGGGCAGGTCATCAGGAAAGCGATGATGAAAAGGTTTCCAGATATATGAATGGCCTGAGATACAACATCCAGGATGAGATGAGCATGATAACCATCCGAACAGTGGGAGATGCTTATCAGTTGGCTCTAAAAGTTGAAGAGAAGCTGAGCCGAAAGCAGGGTCAAAGAGGCCGAGGCAGAAGTCAGCCCAGGGGAAAATCAACTGTCCAGGAAAGAAATCAGAAGCCCAAGGAGGACTGGAAGAAACCTCAGACTCAAACTGAGAGAGGTGGAACCTCATAGCGAGGGAAATATGCTGAACAGAGAGGGTAGCATACCGAACAGAGAGGAGATTATGATGATAATAATATGATTCCTTGCACCAGAGGTAGAGGAAGAGGGAGAGGTGGAGTGATAACATGCTTCACATGTGGAAAGAATGGGCACAAGTCTTATGAGTGTCCAGATAAAAATAAAGAAGGAGGATAAGCTCACATCGCTGAAGCACAGAGGCGGGATGTTGAGGCAGAAGATGTTGAAGGCAGAAGATTGTTGATGATGCGGAAAGCTCTTTTGACACTAGAGAAGGAGGTGGAGAGTTCAGTCCAAAGAAACAGGCTTTTCTGGACTGCTTGCAAAACCAAGGACAGGGTATGCAAGGTCACTGTGGACAGTGGTAACATAGATAATCTTGTTTCAACCGAGATGGTAGAAAATCTAGAGCTGGAGACGATTGATCATCCAAGCCCATACAGAGTTTCGTGGCTACAAAAAGGACATCAGGTAACTATCACTAAACACTGTTTAGTTGAATTTAAGATAGGGGGATATAATGATAAGATCTTGTGTGATGTCATTCCCATGGATGTTTGTCATCTATTGCTGGGTAGACCATGGCAATATGATAGGAATGTGATTCATGATGGGAGAATGAACACATACACCCTAGAGAAGAATGGGAGAACTCACATGTTGCTTCCAAGCAAGGATAAGGAGGTAAAACCTAAAGTAAACAACATTGTACTTCTCATGAGTGGGAAGGAACTTCTTACCGAGGTAAATAAGAAAGTAGAACCACAATTCATTGTGGTCAGGAAACCAAAGATTGTTTTGACCAGCACAAGAGTAGATGATTTACTAGAAGAGATTCAGGAACTACTAGAAGAGTTCGCTGACATAGTAGTGGACGAATTACCTCGTTCGTTGCTACCGATCAGAAGTGTGAGTCATCATATTGATCTCATACTAGGAGCTAGTTTACCAAACAAAGCCGCATATAGATTGACACCACAAGAGAATGAAGAGGTCAAAAGACAAGTCCAAGATTTGTTGGACAAAGGTTTGGTCAGAGAGAGCTTGAGTCTGTGTGTTGTTCCAACAGTACTCAGTTCAAAGAAAGACCGAGGCTGGAGGATGTGTACCGACTCGAGGGAGATCAACAAGATAACTATCAGGTACAAATTTCCATTGCCGAGGATGGATGATCTGATGGATTGCTTGAGTGGAGCAAAGTCTTTCTCAAAGATTGATTTGAAAAGTGGTTATCACCAGATCCACATGAGAGAAGGTGATGAATGGAAAACAACATTCAATACTAACGAAGGTTTGTATGACTGGCTTCTTATTCCATTTGGCTTAACAAATGCACCAAGTACTTTCATGAGATTGATGAATGAAGTCCTCAAGGATTTCATCGGAAAGTTTGTTATCGCATATCTTGATGATATATTGATTTTCAGCAGAACAAAGGCTGAACACTTGAAGCATTTGACTACAGTGATGGAGAGGTTACAACAGGAGAAGCTATTGATAAATATGAAAAAGTATTCATTCATGAAGAAGGATCTCATTTATCTAGGGTTTGTAATTTCTGCAGACAAGTTAAGGATGGATCCAGATAAGGTGAAGGTAATAAAAAATTGGCCATCACCAAAGAATATATTTGAGGTGAGAAGTTTTCACGGATTGGCTAGTTTCTACCGAAAGTTCATCAGGAATTTTAGTGGAATTAGTGCAGTGATGATGGACATAGTGAAGAAGAGACATAAGTCTTTTCACTGGATGAAAGAAGCTGAAAAGAGTTTTAATTTGTTGAAGAGGAAGATCACAGAACAACCAATTTTGGTGTTGCCAGATTTCCGAAAGACATTTCAAGTGAAATATGATGCAAGTGGATTTGCAATAGGGGAAATATTGAGTGAAGAAGACATGCCAATAACATACTTCAGCGAGAAGCTGAATGAAGTGAAGGGGAAGTACTCCACATATGAAAATGATTTTTATGCTATCATCCAGGCATTGAAGAAGTGGAGACACTACTTGATTCCCAAGGAGTTTGTCTTATACAGTGACAATCATGCATTGAAGTTTGTGACTCATCAGGAGAAGTTGAATCATAGACATGTAAAATGGGTTGAATATATGCAAAATTTCACTTTTGTGATTAAACATATTTCTGGTACTGCTAACAAAGTTGTTGATGCTTTGAGCAGGAAGTGTTTGCTATTGTAGGAGTTCAGGGTCAAAACGTTAGGTTTTGATAATCTCAGGAACATGTACACAGATGATCCAGATTTTAAGGAGGCATATGAAGCAGCTGAGAATCCAATTCTCAGAGATAGAAGCCATTGGGAAGAATACATGATCCAGGAAGGATTGTTGTTTAAAGGCAATCAACTTTGTATTCCAAAATGCTCCATGAGGGAGAATTTGCTGAAGGAGAAACACAATGGTGGATTGGTCGGACACTTCGGTCATGATAAGACATTCGCAAAGTTGAATGAGTCATACTTTTGGCCAGGAATGCGAGCAGAAGTCAAGAAATTTGTGGACAGATGCAGAATTTGTCAGCATTCGAAAGGAAGGAGGCAGAATGCAGGTTTTTATCAACCATTGCCCATACCTGAGAGGCCATGAGATGCAATCAACATGGATTTCATATTGGGATTGCCAAGAACACAAAGAGGATTTGACGCAATATTTTTGGTGGTGGATAGATTTTTCAAGAAGGCACATTTCATTCCATGTCAGAAAACCAGTGATGCAACTCACATTGCAAATCTGTTTTTCAAAGAAGTCATTCGACTTCATGGCTTACCAGGGAGCATAGTTTCGGATTGAGATACAAAATTCGTAGGACACTTCTGGAGGACATTGTGGAAGAAGCTGGGAACTAACTTGTCGTTTAGTTCTGCTTATCATCCTTAGACGGATGGACAGACAAAATCAGTAAATAGAAGTCTAGGAGACTTGCTGAGGAGCTTGGTGACGGAACACCACAGCCAGTGGGACAACATATTACCACAGACATAGTTTTCTTATAACGACTCAGTAAACAAAAGCACAGGGAAGAGTCAATTTCAGATTGTCTATGGCATACAACCAAGAGGAATCTCTGAATTGAGGGATTCAAAATATATTGCAACTAGGATCGCTAGTGCAGAAGATTTCGTAGAGGCGATGAAGGAACTTCACAGCTAGGTGAAGGACCGATTGTAGAATTCAAATCAGGAGTATAAACGCAGAGTAGATCAGCACAGAAGACAACTTCAATTTGAGGTTGGTGATTTGATTCTAGCACATTTGAGAAAGGAAAGGTTCCCGAGAGGAACATATAATAAACTAAAGATGAAGAAAATCGGACCATGTAAGGTCTTGAGAAAATTTGGGGCAAATGCTTACGATATTGAATTACCCGATGGGATCGGAATTTTTCCGATATTCAATATCTCAGATTTGTACCCATATCAAGCTGAGGAAACAGGGACGGAAAATGAACAGCCAGTGATCCAGTGGATAAAATAGATGCCAGTTGCAGAAAATCCACAGATGGAGTGCATACTGGATAAAAGAATTGGTAAGAAGACCAGAAGGAAAGAATACTTTGAGTATTTGGTCAAGTGGAAAGACCATCCAGTTGAAGATGCCAGGTGGGAGAATGAAGCAGAGATACAAAAGCATGGACAGACCGTGCACGAGCTCATGGACAGGAGCCCATGAAAATTTTCAAGCGAGGGAGTATGATGCAGGAGCATAGCCAACGTCAAGAGAGCGTGGGGCAGATGCCAACGCATTTTGACATATGATAAAATTATTTGAATCATTTTGAAAATTGGATGCGCCAAACTTAATGTAGAAATTAAGGAAGGGCATACTCCCATGTTGTAAACAAACCTTGAGCGTCTCGCTCTCGTCTGAAGTAGATAGAGGCATTTATGATAGTTAATGCAAGTAGGTAAAATTGAATTCCTAGATTAGACAGTTTTAGAAGGAAAGAGGGAAACGAGATATAGACACCCTCATTGTATTATTGTATAGTAGTGAAGAACATTAGCAAGAGCATAGAAGAGAAGCAGAGAGCTGTAGTGAGAATTCCATGTACAGAAGTTCTGGATTAATACAAAGAAGGTTTTGATTCAGACTCATGGTGTTCAATTATTCTCTGTGTATGCATCTTGTTGAATGTTTTACTCTTTCTGTCATGCAATTTCTTTCATGCTATGTATGAATGATTTCTTGTTGAATGTTTGAAATCTGAGAGGAAAGGGTAATGGAATGAGTTTCAATTATTTCTCTATCTGAGCAAGAGTTCCTGCAAGGAGTGCATTTGAATTGTCCGCAAGGAGTACGTTGACAAAGGGTTCAGAGGGTTGTCTCTGAAAGTTTATATAGGGTAGTTTTTGTTCTCATTCACTCAGAAGTGCAGTTAGGCACAGGAGCCGTGCAAGGAGTGCGCAGGCCGAGTAAAGTCTCAGAGTTGCGAACCTGAGCGAAGTATTGAGAGACTGTTGCTGCAGGTGGGCGCAGAGTCGAAGGGAATTCAACACTTGGAAGTGTTTGAAGGTCTACCGCAAGGAGTGCAAGAAAGAGGTTTTATGAAAGACTCAAAGTTGTGGGGAGGCTCAGAAGGAGTTTAACCTTCGAAGGAGTTGAAGGAAGGAAAGAGGCCAAATACTTTGAAAGTTTGAAAGGAGGCATAGTGACGTCGGACCACAGGAGAACAATTTCTCAAGGAAAGAATAGACGGTCGAAATTCTTGCATTAGGATTCGCGATATCGCGAAGTCCGAAGTCCTGACGGAGTGGAAGACCATTGAAAGGTCAATGCTTGCGAGCACATCGGAGTTTCAACAAATTGGGTTTCGGGAGTCGAGGAGACAAGTTGCTCGACATCGCAACCGTCGAAATCTCGATAAGAAGAAATTCGAAACAGAGAGAGAAAGGGTCAGCGTTGACTAGGTTTCAGGTTTCGGAGATAGAGAGACAAGGCGCTTGACCATTGGATTTGTGAAAGTGAGAAGCGCGATCTCCCGAAGTACAAAGGGGATTTCTTGAAGTTGATTATGGGTGCAGATTTCCCAAAAGGGAGATAGAGGAGCCATTTCCGAGAGCTCTTCGAGCCAAAGGAAAGGAGAAGATACTGTGTACGTAACCTTCCGACCCGTGGGTTTAGGAGGGTTGTGTCAATAAGGAGACCCAAGCATAAGTCCTAATATATTCTACCATACAAAATGAAAAGAGTGTACCGTTTCCTTATCGCCTACTCTGAATGACGTCCGCGCGCTCCATGCAACTCCTGCTTGTCGACCGACGAGACTTCACCAGTACCTCCCAGCCAACACTAGGGGTACTCTTCTTCCCCCTTAGACCCCCGAGCCACAAAGGGGCCACGCACACTATCCAGAGATTTCGACTAGCTTCCAGCTCGCCTCGCAAGGCAAGCTACCACTCCTCTCTGAGCTGGGTATCCCAACTCCCACAAGTAAATCGGTCAAGTAGATATTTCTATAGTGTAACATTATGCAAACAAAAGATTCTCCTTCATCCTTCTTCTTCCTTCATTAT
>SNQJ01S0051289.1:26256-39759 GCA_010110895.2 Picea sitchensis
AGTATTTTCCAACATGCTGACCACACCTCTCCCTCAACATCTCTAGTAGTCATGCGTGACCCATTTACTCCACATGTGAGTCTGGTCGACAAGCTATCGTTAGCCTACATCATGAACAAATCATGTCAGAATATATCCATATCATATCATCTAATCAGAAGCACTAAAATCACTGTGAAACAATCAAACCCCAATGGTACACTCCCTGACTCAATATGGAGTCCAAGGGGTTCCATCTATGACTTGGCATCTTCTAGGTCCATAATCCTGCACACTCAGTAAAATCGAGTCAATAGAACCTGTCTATTTCGGGGTGGAGAAAAACAACATGTCATCATCCCATAATGCCTCATAATCAAAATCAAAAGGCTTAATAGCATAATAATCTAGATCACTTGTGAGCAAGTGTCCTCAAAGAATAAGTTTTCTCAGTGCACCAGAGCAGGTTGTTACATACACCCCCTCTTGGTCTAAAATTCATCTTGAAGTTTCATAGTATATATGCCGAAATAAAGTGTATCATAGTATCTTGTGTCTATCTATCAAACCAAAATGGAAACTGCTGGCGCATATCATATGCATCCACCCAGGTTGTCGAGTGCATGCTATAATTGTCCCACTGGACCTTGACCTGCTCTATCATTCGACGTTGTAGCTGTCAAACACGATGATCCAATATGCAGACCGGCTCATCCATGAGCACCCCCTTGTCCGAGACATGCAATGAACTCATGTCAATAACATGTGTAGGATCACTAATATAATGTCTCAAAACAGATATATGAAAAACATCGTGCATACGCCTCAAATAATTATGCAAGGCTAGTCGATAGGCCACGGGCCCCTTTCTCTCCACAATCTGAAAGGTCGCATGAACCTAGGAGAAATTTTAGCTACCTTCCCAAACCTGATCAAAATTTTATGCAGTTTAACTCGCAAGAAGACTTGATCTCCGACTTCATAACTATGGTCGACATGGTGGGCATTGGCATAACTATTCTGTCGATCTTACGCTTCTTTAATCCTTTGTCTTATGGTTTGCATTTTCTCTTCCATTTCTTGTATTGCTTCTGGTCCTACCAGGACCCTCTCCTCAAGCCTGTCCCAACTCAAAGGTGTCTGACACGGTCGCCCGTAAAGAAACTCGAAAGGTGTCATCATAATGGTGCTCTGGTAACTATTGTTGTAAGTGAACTCCACTAGTGGCAATAATTCATCCCAATGCTCTTGTTGGTCCATCACGTACATGCGCAACATGTCCTCGAAGGTCTGGTTCATTCTTTCGGTCTGCCCGTCAGTCTCCGGGTGATATGCGATACTAAAGTTAAGTTGGGTTCCTAAGGCCTCTTGGAAACTCGTCCAGTAAACACCAATCCTCGATCAGATATAATCCTCTTAGGCACGCCATGCAGCCTCACAATCTCGCTGATGAAAACTCTAGCTATGTCAGGTGCCTGATATGTCATACACACAGGAATAAAGTGAGCACTCTTCGTCAGAGTGTTTACTACTACGAAAATTGAGTCATGTCTCCTTGCCATCAATGGAAATCCAACAATAAAATCCATCGAAATAACCTCTCATTTTGATTCCAGAATAGCGTGTGGTTGTAGTAATTTTGTTGGGTGTCTATGCTTAGACTTTACTAGCTGACATTCTAGACCTCTGGCCACATAGTTGACTATGTCTGCCTTCATTCCCTTCTGGAAGAATAAGGGTTTAAGTTCTTCCCTCATCTTCGTGACTCCCGAGTGATCCAAGTAAACTACTCTATGAGCCTTTCTTAGGATCAACATCCTCAACTCGTCGTTCAATGGTACATAGATCCAATTTTTAAACCTCAAAAAACCATTGCTATCAAATGAAAATCCTTCAAATCGTGGTACCATCATTGTGTTTTGTCCGATAAATCCTCGACCTCTTTGTACCAGTCATCGTCATGCTGTAAAGTTAGAATCCTTTCACATAGATTCATCTGAAGAGGAAACACCAAAAAGATGTGTGTTCTCTGACTCAATGCCTCTGCTACTTGGTTCACTACCCCTTTTATGTAAGTAATCTCGAAGTTGTACTCGCTAGGCAATTTCGACCAACGTCGTTGTTGCGCTTTCAGGTCGCTTTGCATAAAGATGTGTTGTAGTCCACAGTGGTCAGTCTTTAGTTCAAATTTTCATCCAAAAAGGTAGTGTCTCCAAACCTTCAAGGCATATACAATGGCTAACAACTCCAAATCATGCGTCGCGTAGTTATCCTCATGCCTTCTCAGTTTCTGTGAGATGTAAGTGATCACTCATCCATCTTGCATCAAGACTCCACCTAAGCTTTCCTTGGATGAGTCAGTTCTTACCAAGAATTCCGCGTCCATGTTAGGGACCTTTAGTATCAGTGTTGTTGTCAACAACTCCTTGAGCCTCCAAAATGCTTCCGTGCATTTCTCAGTCCAAACAAACTTCTTGTTTTTCTTCTGCAATTTCATGATCGGATTTGTTATCTTCAAAAACCCCTTGACGAATCGTCGATAGTATCCTACTAAACCCATGAAGATACACACTTCTGAGACATTTTTCAGCACAGGCCATTCCATGATAGCCTCGACCTTTGCTGGATCCATGGCGATGCCTTCGCCGGAGATGACATGCCCTAAGTAGTGAATCTTCGATTGATAAAATGAGCATTTGGAAAACTTCCCATACAATTTGTGCTCTCGTAGAAAATATAGTACCAAATGCAAGTGCTCGTCATGATCCTCCGTCATCCGAGAATAGATCAAAATATCATCAATGAATACTTGGACGAACTTGTCCAAGTACTCGCGGAACACCCCGTTCATCAAACTCATAAATACCCATGGGGAGCTTGTCAGTACAAACAGTAAAATAGTAAACTTGTAATGTCCAAACCTCATCTTAAAGGTAGTATTAGGGACATCATCCTCCTTTATCCATAACTGGTGATACCCTGATCGTAAATCGATCTTCAAGAACATTGTCACGCCCTTCATTTGATCGAACAGATCATCAATCCTCGACAATGGATATTGATTCTTGATCGTGGCTTGGTTCAATTGATGGTAGTCAATGCAGAGCCTCCACGACCCAACCTTCTTTCATATGAAAATAACAGGTGTACCCCACAGTGACACACTAGGACGTATCAATCCCAGGTCCAACAATTCCTTTAGTTGCATTCTTTACTCTTGTAATTACGGGGTCAAAATCTGATAAGGCATTCTCACTATCAGTTCAGTTCCTGGTTTTAGTTCTATAGTAAACTCCAATTCCCTCTCCGATGGCATCCCAGGTAACTCCTCTGAAAATACGTCTGCAAACACTCTCACCACTGAAAGGTGTTCTAGACCTTCCGCTACTCCCTTCTCGTTTAATGCAAGGATCGCATAAAGCTTGCACCCCTTGCGCATGCTCTTCCAAAGTTGCAAGGAAGATATGAACCTCAGGGAAACTCCCTGGTTCCGGCCTACAATCACACATCTCTGTCCCTCGTCATGGATTAAGCTCAACCGTTTCATATTACAGTTGAGTATCACCTCATGCGATTCCAACCAATCGATACCAATCACAATGTCATAAGATCCTAATATCATGACGTACAGGTTGGACCTGGTGACAAACTCTCCCAGGTTAAGGATACATCTCGAAACCCCTCCTCCAGCCTTTTGTTTGGCTTCTGAAGCCATATCTACGAAGCTAAACTCATATTGTTCGTCTGCCTTTACCTTAATCCTTTTTATCTTTGCACTAGAAATGAAACTCTCGATAGCACCGAGATCTATTAAAATACTAAGGGTCTGGTCAGTGACGATACCTGTCATCTCGAGCACAGTCGACTGATGCTCTTCCTAGCGGTTATTCACCACTACATGAATCCGATGGGCCTTGCCCATATCTCCCATGGTAGCGGGTCCAGCTGATACAGATACTCTAGTCCTCTCCACAGGGCATTCGCACTGGTAGTGTGGCTCCCCACATGTCCAACACCCCTTCTTCAGCCCAGTAGTCCTGGTACCCAAAGTAGAAGATGATGACCTACCAGCCTGGAACCTTGGTCTGTTCTACTGAACAGGCCTAAAATGCTGTTGCTGTGGGCGGCACTGTTGCTGATGCTGTGGTCCCTGAGAAGGTGTTCACTGCTAAGGCATCGGTCGTCGAAGTGTAGTGAAAGTGGATTCCCTTTGGAAGCCATGATATCTTGACGTATGCCTGGCTGGTGTCTGATGCTGTTGTGCTCTAGATGACACCTGCCCTACTGGTCTTGTTGGAGTCCTGGTCTACCCCCCACTGATAAGCTCCTCCTCTGCTATGCGGGCCTTCTTGGACGACATCATGCAAGGTTTGAGGCATAAAAATACTGACCTTTGCACATATTTTGTCGTTAAGGCCAAACAAAAACCTATTGACCTTAATTTTCTCAGTGTTAAGCTGCGGAGCGTACCGGAGCAGCTCCATAAAATGGGCCTCGTACTCGGCACCGTACGACCTCCTTCTCGTAAGGCATTGAACTCATTGATCTGACGCTCAATGAGTTACTCTGAAAGGTACCTCTCTCAGAATCGTTCCTTGAACCGTTCCCATGAAACGTCTTCGATGACCATGTTCAGTTGTGGTAGGAACATCTTCCACCATAGAAGAGAGATCCTCTTTAGTTGAAACACCATGATGCAGACCTTCATGTTGGAGGTATAAGCGCAAAGCGTGAAGCAGCATGCCTTCCTCTACAACCATGCCTCATCGATACCGCCATCCGTGACACTCGTGGATGATAGAACTCAACTCTCTCTTGTCCTTGGTGGAAGCAAACGGTACTAGATAGGGCATGTTGTGTACCCTCTGGGGTACAAGTTCCCTTGCCTCAACTCAGTACTGATGATGAATCAAGGCCATTTGATAAAAACTGAAAGGGCCTTGTTCGACCATCATCTCCCTTACAACTAGTGAATCTATCCCAAGGAATTCTGCTTCCCCTTAGGGGTTCAAATCCAAGGGTGCGAGAAATTCTGGAGGCATCGCACCTCCTTCCACGACATCACGTCATGAACCTCTGAGGCGTCCTCTAAATTTGATCCCACAAGGACAGACTAAGGTTTTCAATTAATGCAAGGGTTAAAACTCACAGGTTATTGCAGTGGAAAGCCTGGTCATCCACAGTCGTAGGGTTGAACCTGCTCTAATACCATATGTAATGACCCCATTGTTACAACTACAAGTGATTTTATTTTATTTTTATCTTTTTTAGGGAAAGAAAGAGACGACGACAACAGTTTAACCACACCACTGACGATGAATGCAAGCATGCAGTCCAGTCAAAAAGAAACTATGACTCCTCTCACGATCACAGGGGCAACTGGGAGAAACAATCATAGGACAAAAAGGAGAATGACTACCCGCCTGACGAAAACATGACCACGCCTACAAGCTAAGGAAAAACATCCCCATCTCGACACAAAGGCCTTGACGATCAAGAATGGGACCTTAAGGCACATGAACCAAACACATTAAATTGTTCCACCCATGTGCCAAAATCAAACGTACAACGCTCGACCACACTCACATGGAAGGCACCAACTTCGGCCAAGTTATCATTCACTACTATCCAATAGGGTGCACCATGATTCCCTCATCAGGAATCATGCCGTCCCCCAAAGATAGACACATCAATAACCTTGGCACAACCATCCTAAAGGGACCAAGGATTCAAGAAAATCCAGTGCGCTAGGAGGCGAAACAATTGACAGAAGACTACACCCAAACCCCAACAATAGGTTGAAGAGATGCAAGAGGAAGACAACAAGGCAAGTCACAAGCCAATGCATGAATTATTCAACAACCCAACCCCTTACTCACGTCTTAATCAGTCAACAGTTACAATTGTTTTGGCATTGATTATCCCTCTAAATTTAGCACATCTAACTTAAAAACTAGTCTTTAACTTACCATTTGATTAACATTAAACGAAAATCCAATCGACCATTCTACCTTACACCTCAGTCATTCATTTCAATCTAAATAACATTACCTTCGAATCCATTGGAAATTCTACATTACATTAAATTCAATCGAAATAGTATCAACTACGAATTGATTAGGCAATCTTCATTATAATCAATCATTAAATACAATCTGCTTAACCTGAAATTCGCATCAATCAAAAAGTCTTATTTAATCAATATTAAACCAACTTGACAAATCTAAATTAAATTAAATTAAGAACTGTTCATGAAAGAAGTAAGGTTGTCTAATCAATTGAAGGTTGTCCCAACCAATGAAAGACAATTATTCTCTGTTTAAGGATGTTAAACATTAAAGGTGGTTCTAATCAATTAAATGTTGCCCATGACTAAACTGGAGGTCTGGGAAGGCTATCATCTAGCCACTATAAGGGATCTATCAATTATACCTAAGGCAAAATCGTTGTACCTACACACCAAAAGGGAATTGTAGGGTTGTTGTTTATAAATAAGCCAATCACTGTACATACATATCAGATAGGAATGACATTGCCATCATTAATAAATAGGGCAAATCGTTGTACAAAAATGCCCCAGATGGACACTACGATGTCAGTCATTATTTAGAAGAAATTCATTGTGCAAAACACACCAGAATGGACACTTTATTGCCGAATTAATTAAGAGAAAACCATTGTGCAAAAAAGCACCAGAAAGAACACTAAATTTCCGTCATCATTCAAGGAAAATCACTATGCACAAAAACACCCAGGCTGGACACTTCATTGCTAAATTATTTAGAAGAAAACCTCTGTGCAAAAATGCACTAGAAAGAACACTACATTGCCGTCATCATTCAACGAAAATCACTGTGCACCAAAAACGCCCAGGATGGACACTTCATTGCCAAATTATTTAAAAGAAAACCATTGTGCAAAAACGCACCATAATGGACACTTTATTGCCGAGTTAATTAAGGGAAAACCACTGTGAAAAAATGCACCAGAAAGAACACTAAATAGCCATCATCATTTAAGGAAAATCACTATGCACAAAAATGCCCATGCTGGACACTTCATTGCCGAATTATTTAAAAGAAAACCATTGTGCAAAAACGCACTAGAAAGAATGCCAGAAGGAAATTCACATCGCTATCTTTTAATATATGATTCAAATCGTTGTGACCAGATAAATTCATGGTGAATTACTAGGGAGGGCAATGTAAAATTTGAGATAAAAACGTTGGTGAGTTCAACAAGATATAAAAAAAAATGGAGATAGGTTTAATCAACACGTTTTTCCATTGCCAAGATGCCCAATATATAAAAAAAAAACGCAGACAAGGAATTTAAAACTTTTTTCAAATGCTAGGATATCGAATATAACAATAACCACACCAAAAGGGGAATTATATTGCTGTCAATAATATAAAAGAAAATCACTGTATAAATATCCCAGGAAATAAAGGAATAAAACGATTTTCGGTAAGATGTAAAGAGAAGACAAACCATTCAATGTAAAAGGGAGACGTTCTGGTTACGACAAAGACAATAAAAATATAAACCCTCATCATCAATCAATAAATCGTTGTGTCGAATATCCACATCAAGGAACAAGACAACAATCAGTTGAGGAGAACAGGTTTGTCCTTCACTCATCATCATCGCACAAAAAAGCAGGGCATTGAGATCCATAGGCCTTTTAACGCTAAGGCAACGACCATAGATCAGGCTCCTGGCCGACTACTCAGCCGAGGACTGAGGAGCTAAGTACGGAAGGCAATAGCCATTAAGGACACAATCAATCATTGCCAGGTGGTCAAGACATGAGGGAAAACGAAGGCCATGGGAGACAACAACCATTGAGCTAAGCTAAGAAAATTTTCATTCATCATTTTTTAAAAACATCAGTTTACTTCTTCATTAAATAAGAAGACCCAAGAATAAGTCCTAATATATTCTACCATACAAAATGAAAAGAGTGTACCATTGCCTGATCACTCGCTCCGAATGATGTCTGCGCGCTCCGTGCAACTCCCGCTTGCTGACCGACGATACTTTACCAGTACCTCCCAGCCAATGCTAGGGGCACTCTTCTTCCCCCTTAGCCCCCCGAGCCGCAAAGGGGCCACACACACTATCCATAGATTTCGACTAGCTCCCAGCTGACCTCGCAAGGCCAAGCTACCACTCCTCTCCGAGCTGGGTATCCCAACTCCCACAAGTAAATCAGTCAAGTAAATATTTATGTCTGTAGCATAACATTACGCAAACATAAGATCCCCCTTCATCCTTATCCATCCTTCATTATATAGAGTTTCAAACTTCGTTTCTTTCCTAAAATATCATTTAATTAAAATTTTAAAAATAAAGTCCTAAAAATTCTTCTCCATACAAGTGTCCCCCATCCCCTACGTTCCTCCATTATTTAATTTCTTTAATTAATTAATTATCTCATTTCCCTCAGCCACCTAGAATTACTCCTAGAATCACTCCTAGGTGTCCCCAAATTCCCTTACAGGTTTTAAAGGATTTCCCTATTATTAAATTGCTAATTCAGTTTAAATTAGAAAGCTCTTAAATGGTAGATTCTTTAATAAGTTTGACTTTCCGCTTTTTCCCTTAAGTTCCCCTTTTTCCCCTTTTATGTTTACCTCATTTCCTAGTTTCCTAATATTTTAGATTTTCCCTCTTTCCCCTTTTTACTTAGAACTCAAAAAGGAAGTTGTGGAAATTAACCCTTTTTCCCTTTTCTTATTTAATTAGTATATTTTAAATTATCAAAGTAATAAAACAATTAATTCCCTTTTTAAATTTTAATCCAACATATTTTTTTTGAAACAATTAATTTCTTACTCTCTTCATGTTACAAGATTTAATGAAGATCATAATTATTATTCAAGTGGTTTTTATTTTTATTTTATTATTATTATTATTATTATTATTATTATTATTATTATTATAGAGAGATAAAATTTTACCACTAGCATAGTTTAGACTTAAATCTTAAATTTTTCGTATTGGGCGACATTTAATTAGGGAATTTGTTTTAAAAATACTTAACACATTATTCGACCTAAGGCCATCTAGGTTCATTCCTCTATCATCAACAACACGATGTGCCCTTCAGGATGCACTAGGTGCTCCAAGGGTTCCACTCGCCTCATTTGTTCCCTTGCGTGATGTGCCCTTCAGGATGCACTATGTGCTCCAAGGGTGCCACTCGTCACTCTCCATTTTTCTTACGTGACGTGCCCTTCAGGACACACCACATGCTCCAAGGGTGCAACTCACCTCTTGATTGACTTGGTAGACATCAATAACCCCTAGAGTCAATACTCCACCAAGTGAACTTATGGGAGACTGAGGGCCTCTAAGGAATAAGGCCCCCGCGTTATTGCGCGTCCCTTAGAATCATCGTGAGCGACTGTCGCAGTTTTCCCTCACGACTTCGTGGGTCCTCTCGAACTAGGTAATCATTAACCTATAGTTCGAGCCACGATGGGAGTGGTAGTAGGCTGTGGCAGGGCTACTAACCACACCTCTCCCTCAACATATCTGGTAGTCGTGCGTGATCCCTTTACTCCACATGTGATTCTTGTTGGCAAGCTATCGTTAGCCTGCATCATCAACAAATCATGTCAGAATATATCCATATCATATCATCTAATCAGAAGCAATAAAATCACAGTGAAACAATCAAACCCCAATGGTACACTCCCTGACTCGATTCAGAGTCCAAGGGGTTCGATCAATGCCTTAGCATCCTCTAGGTCCATAATCCTGCACACTCAGTAAAATTGATTCAATAGCACCTGTCTATGTCGAGGCAGAGAAAAACAACATGTCATCATCCCATAATGCCTCATAATCAAAATCAAAATTTTTAATAGCATAATAATCCGGATCACTTGCGAGAAAGTGTCCTCAAAGAATAAGTTCACTCATTGCGCCAGAGCAGGATGTTACAAAGACATTCTATCAAGTCCATTGACTTCCAATATTACAATTTTGGGAACTCTTATGCACATGGATCATTTTACTCATGATGCATATAAATATGGATAAATATAGTATCGGGAATTTAAATGGGTGGTTCAATATCTATAGGGACAAATTCATATAGAATAAGTTCATTGTAAGGTTGACTATCATCTCTATAATGGGTTGCTCTACAAGCTAGACAAACTTTCTATTCCTAAAGGTGAAAGATTGCAACTTATGAAAGAGGTTCACACCTCCAAATTTGCAAGAAATTTTAGTGTTAGGAAGACAGTTGCTAACTTAAAAAGGTATGTGTATTGCTCCATCCTATTTTTCATGTCTCATGCTTAAATAAAGTGATTGGAACTAAGTGTGAAACTCAAACTAGTCTCCTAGAGTTGGATGAAGAAAGTTCCATTTGGTTGCAACCACAAGTAGTCTTGGACCAGCGAGAGTGCAATCTATGTCAATGAACCATCAAGAAAGTGTTAGTTTAGTGGAAGGATACAACTCTATAAGATGCCACTTGGGAGCTCATTAACATTCTGCAACAATTTCTTCATCTCCAACCTTGAGGACAAGGCTATTTTTCAAGGGGAGACCATATTAGGGACCTAACTTCCCTAACCCCTCATGTAGATAGAATAATATATTTTCCATGTAATAAAGACTCACATTAGTTAATAAGGCCTATTAAATAATGTGAACAAGTCTAATGTAAGAATAACTAATAGAAGCTTTCTCTTCTAGAAAGGTCATCCTTTAGAATGTTCTTTAGATTATATTATTAATATTAATAGGAGTAGAAGGCACGAGAAAGTATTTTCTTGAGAATTATACTAATAGAGCTATGCTATGTTAGAGGTTGCTCCCTCAAATAAGCAAGTGAACTGATATTTCTATCAACAAATGTATTATTTTTTGGTGTTGTGATTCTCTATATTGTGTTGTTATTCTAGTATTTGTTGCAATATTTATCTTTCTTCTTATTATAATACATTTGGTAATTTCCTATGTGACTTTGGAAATATAATTGGTTTATTTTTTATAGCTATAATGTGGCTTATATTTCCAAGTTTTACTTTTTTTATAGTGTTCATAGTGTGTCTTATAGTCACTCAATTGTCTCATTGAATTATTTTAACTATAAAATTTTACATATGGTATTTAGTTTCCCATTTATTTTATATATTTTCCCTTCATGTTAACCACAGGTGGAAATGAAAATAGTAAAATATAGACTATGTGTATCCATTTATCCATCAGGTAGGAAGATAACATGTCTACTAATTATTTGATGAAATATCTCTTGTAGAGACTTTGTTTCTTGCGATTAACCTTGTTATCAAAACTAAATTGTGAAAACATAATGAAAACCCTTAGCCAAATTCTTCTTCATCTAGATGTTGCTTGAAATTCATCCTTGAGTATCCAAGATCATTGACCATTTTGGGAATTCATTCAAGTTTGCATATCATAACCAAGACAAATTTCATGGAGGAATATATTTATGGTTAGTATGGTCTCAAATTCAGAACTATTACAAAATTGAATGACAATTGCAAGTGTAGATAAAGACATTGCATTCATGTTTTTTGGGGGGGAACTACACATAGGTTTATTAGTTCATATTTTCTTTGACCCTTAAGGTGTTATTGTTTACATATTATCATTTGTAGATATCTTCTCCCATTAGATCATTAAATAAACCATCTCTCTCAACCCATTGATGGATTTTTTTGTCAATCACCACCTCACAACATGCACCTAATGCATTAGTTAAACTCATACATCATTTCATAGAAATGAATTCCCATGATAACTATCATAAACATGATGAAAACACAACATCGTGAATAGTAATCACCATATACTAATGCATTCCATCATAAAAACATATCATCCTAAATAATGCATGTAATTACAACATGACATCACATCGTGAAGTACCTATCAGAAGAACATAACCTCATCATACCGTTATTAAAGATACAATATTACACCAACATGAGTAATGTAATCACATGGTAAATACCATAGGTTCTCTTAATACATCATAACATTATGAATAATGGAATAATGTAGCATGTGTAAAGAAATCATCTCAACATATAGTATTTATTTTAACCAACAACTAGTCATGCACCAAAATGTTAAAGAAATGACCTTAAAAAAAAAACATCTAGGCCATGCATCTATCCCTAGGTTAAGTCACTTTGTCTAGTGTGATTCATGATTCATAAAATAAATTTAATCAAACAGTAGGGAAAGTCACAATGCATATATTTTTTTGTTCTCTTCGGTAACATATCCTAACATGTATTGGTATCATTAGACCCTTGTTCAATTTCCTAGCTCTTAATATGATGAACCATGTGTTCGAGTGTAGAGAATGGTTCAACTTAGATATTTATCTCCTGAAAAACTTGCAGTCCCTCAAATTTCAATACATGGGATGGATCCAAAATGTAATACCGAAGTATAAAAACATCAAAAACATCATACATATTCTTATATGGTTTGGTAGCTTAATCTTATGAAAAACTAGTCCAATCCTTTCAAAAATAGTAAATGATCCCATGAATCTAAGGGACAACTTCATTCCCTTACCAAAACTAAAGGAACCCTTATAGAATAGAACTCTAATATAATCATTGTAACTTTTTTTATAGATTGCATCACTTCTCTTAGTATCTACAATTTTGTGAATTCCTAGCTTCGTTAATCTTTTGCTTAAATATAATCATATAATCATAAGTAATATTAGAGAAAACATATTAAGACAAATTATAGGGTTAGGGCTATTTTTATTATAATTATGAAGGTGGGGTGTGGAGTAGTATTAGAGGAAACAAAAAAATATTATGTTTTGTCTAATACTAACCCTCACCCCCACTATTATGTTTTCTTTAATATTACTCCACACCCCACTAATATGTTTTTTCTAATATTACCCCCCTCTCATATTGGGATTATTAAAATTAAGGTAATTAAAAATACACTATTATAGTAAAAAATGGTTCATATTATATTATATTATTAATATTTGGGGTTATCAATCAATCTTAAAATTAATGATTATTAATACTATTATTAATGTTTATTAACAATGGTTTTAATTTATTAGTCCCCGAGGTGTAGGGCAGTCGGTGACAGAGTGTGTTGTTAAGCCACTCCGTGTTGTTAAAGTCGCCGGTTCGAAACCTGCGGGTACAAAAAATCCAACCATGTTAAGGGTTGGTGTGGCTCAGGTCGGGTGTGATCCCTGGGTGATTTTGACGGCTTAGATGCCCCTGAGTCGCAGTTTCTCAAGCCATAGGTTAATCGCGTAGCCAACAGATTCCACACAAATTAACAGACAAAAAAACAACAATGGTTTTAATTTATTATTAATATACAAAGGGTATTAGTTATTATTAATATACATTAATTAATTATATTATATAAGGGGTACTTTAAAAGTCTGTATGTATTATGCATACATACCTTTAATACAATAATTATTAATTAATATTAATAATTAACTATGTCAAAAATAATGTATTTTTAGGGATATTA
>SNQJ01S0051289.1:55605-84800 GCA_010110895.2 Picea sitchensis
TCTGCAATTCTCGCATGATGTCTTCAGGTGGAGGTTCTCCCCCTGAATCCCTTGATGCTTCTGGATTACCCGTTCCAGACGGTGGGGCTTCCACTTCAGTCCCTACTGGTTGTCGCCCCTTTAAAGTCTCGTTGATGGCTTCCAACGAGCGCAGTATGAGGGCTAGTTCGGGTGATGGCGGTGGTGGCACTGGCGGTGTTGGCGGTGCTTGCGACGACGCTCCCCTGCCTCGATTCCCTCGAGTCCTGACCATCCTGTATTCTTTGACCTGCATCAACCAGAGTTGTCAGGGTGAGTTCCAGGATGTTTCAAATTGGTGCTACTCAAACTAGAAATAGGGTTAGGCATAAGCTTTCTTTACTTGTCTATAAACAGGCATTACCCCATTAGGGGATTGGCTAGGTTAGGGTTAGGGTTAAGCGTCTAAGCTTGATTTCTTTGCCCCTACGAAAATAACTATTGATTCCCTTGCCCTGTAGCTACGTTAGCCTTGAGCCTTCGTTGTCGCTTCTTATGCTTACGCTCCTAGTGCATATGCCACCTCCTTCCCGCTTGTCCTAGTATAAGCCTTTTTAACTTTTCGCATACAACTTGATTAAAGTGACTTCCGACCTTATGTTTATTAATTTACACCGATATGCGTACACCTATTGACAATGGGCATAGTTAATGATCTTTTAATCTTACTTAACCTTAAACCCTTATCTGATGGCTACGCATTAAAGATGCTGGCATATTCTTAGTCGTCCTCCAAAATCAATGGGTCACATTTATCGTTCATAACTTTCTTGCATTTATCAAGGCATCCGTTAACATGTTTACTTTTTAACATTTACCTAATCACATAAAAAAAAATGTTGTAAGGTTATATAATTACCAAGTTTAATGATTAAATGGGATTAAACCACGACATCTAAACAATTATCTCCAACTTCCAGCCCTATTTTGGCGTTCACCAATGCTATGTACCTTTTGGCATTAGTGTTCTTCTTAAGACGCTTTGCTTGGTGGGTGGTAGTGGGTATGACAATTAAAGTATTTATAAGTGAAATTATTTGTAAAAGTAATACAGTGTGGTGCGTCGGTTGGACGACCTTTGCCAAGACTTTGACCGGTGGGGAGGTTCGAGGTTCAAATCCCACGGACTCCATTTAAATTTATACTTAGCCCTATATTACTTAAACCTAACTAATATTTTATTAATCTTTTAATAAAATTAATAAAGTTAATTGGTTTAATTAATAATGTAAAGTTAAACTATATTAATTAAACTTTATTAATTTAACAATTATACTTTATTATTATTATTATTATATATATATTTTTTTAAATAAATACGTTAGTGTAAATTTAAATTATAAAACTAAAATTAAAAAGAAAAAAAAAGAAATTTAATTATTCAAAATGAAAATTTAATTAAAAAAAAATGCATTATTTGGCAACCTTTAAGTTCGGGCTTCTGGCATGAGGCCCACGTGCCCGGCCTACGGCTCTCACTACCAAACACCTAAGTTGTTCCTTAATCCTAACGCTGCCTCACTTTCACCTCTCGCCTCTTTGCTCTGCTCTTGGCGCTGGTGTTGGTAATGCCCGCCATCAACGTTGTTGAGCTTCTGGTAAGGCTGTTCCCTTGGCACCAGCTCAGCCAGTATGCCCAATACGATGCACGTAATCCTCCATAGAGCTAGGAAAATCATAGTTGATAACGCATTTTATATCCTTAACATCCAAACCCCGTGCAACAACATCCGTAACAGTCATAATAGAGCTCTTTCCAGCCTTAAATTCTAATAAGACCCAGTCTCTCTCAGCTTGGCTGTTGCGCGCAGAGCTCAATGCCCATTGTTCCTTCGGCACCTAAATACTTGCACTTGTTGAAAAGGTTATTGTGTCCTCTACCCTGAGCTTCTGACGGCTCGACATTCCGAGATCGGGTGAGGGATTTTTGCGATTACGAAACCGAAAAAAAAACCAGGGTTTGAAGGGGTTTGCATGTGTTAATTTGAATTGGTTTTTATACTTTGTCAAATGATCTCTTTGCCTATTTTTATACATCGTGCATGAGGCTAGGTGACGAATGCTAAGTGTAATTATTTAACCGCCTCGCTAAACTTCTCAGGGACAGTGGTGAGGCCATGTGAGGCCATGCGGATGAGAGAAGGTCGCTCGCCCAGCGATTCAGAGAAAGCATGTGAAGCTCAACAACGCTAGAAACACCGTTATCTGCATGAGGAAGCTTTGATCTGCAGTTAGTTTGTCAAATTGAGGTTTTTTAAATGCCGAACTATAGTTGTATGGGTTTTTTTTGTTTACGTTTTATGCATGCAAGGAAAAATGACTGACCTCGAGCAAGAATCCCCTCTAAGTGAGTGAATTGCTTCTTTACCTCCAACCCCAGTGATTTACCCTTTGCCCTCTCTAGGTCAACAATTTGTGTTTTTTCCTTTGTCTTTCTATTCCCGGCAGAATGTTTCTCAATGTAACGCTCAGTCTAGTTATTTGCATGTTGAGTGTTGCTCTCATAAAGGAATTGGGAAGCAATTTCCCCACTCGAGGAAATATTGTCTCATTTTCTTCACAAAATCTGCATAAATCTCCACTGTTTTCGTTAGAAAATCCCTGGGATTTCACCAGTAATGGTGCCCTTCACAGAGCACTTGGTCCATTGCATTTATAGAATTAGTTTAGGTACTTCTCCGTCAATTCTCTAGAGTCCTATCAATCTCAGGATGATGAATTTACTTAATTATTATGAATATTAATGAAAATTTAGGAAAATGGAGATGATAATTGTTAATCGATTCAATATAGGAGTGATGTTTTTATTGACGTTGGCGAGGATGGCTGAGAGGTAAAAGCATTCTCAAATGCTTATACTGCACAATTAGATAACCTCTTTCGTTCGGGATTAACCAACCAACTTCAAGATTGAATGAGTCCTCGCTCATTGGATTGAAGCCAACAACCTTCCCTTATTTATTAGAGCCGACCAGCAAAGAAGTAGAGGCTGACAAGCCTAAAATATTGGACCAGAGCCCGCCCTTACCTTAAATTAGGTTTACTATTGATTCATACAGGGATGGATGAAATCCATTGGTTTAAGATGGCATAACATATTTTCGTCGAATGAGGCAATGTCAATTGTTGATTTGGACTCCTGCCCGCTTCTGTCGGTTCGAGAGGTACAAGCATTTTGTGTGCTTAATCTACTTGGATCTATTCATGAGGTCCACAAATGTGGTTTGATTTGAGCTAGGCTTTTTCTTTGAAAACAGAGGTTGATCTTGGATATACCAATAGATATGGAAATCTTTTTTTGTAACTTGATTGGAGTGGACAAATTGCCTTTATTATTTCTGAATTAGCTGTTTGATTATCAGAAATAACTCTGTTCTTTTCTCAGGATATAAATTCAACTTATGGAGGAGGTACAAGTGTCCGTTGGAATGGAGCTGCACAAGATGGTCTTGTGACCTTTGATGGAGGTTTCCAAATGACGTTATTTCCAGGTGGCATGTACTTAGCATGCCCTACAAGTGTAGCAAAAAGTGTTGCAGAAACACAGTCATTCTTTTTGGAATTCTCTTGGATGGAATCTCCACGCAAGCGACGCAGGCTAGTGCATACCTTTGATGTTCAGGGTGTTGTTGTATCCACAACTTATATTAATGAGACTAATATTTGAGCACTGGTGATTTAGTTTGATCATATCTGAATTTTTACCTGGTAAGAGTGTTCCAAATATAATTTATACAATTATGTAAAATGATCCCAAATGAGTAATGTAGTCATTATATAATCATGCAGTCTTACCAGTAGGCTGCACAATTTCAGTCTTTAGCATTATTAGATATAGGAAAGGAGACACCTGTGTCAATCATGCTATTTTTCAGCACTTTTTCCAAGATCCTTAATGATACGTATAGCGGTGGAGGTTTCACAGGGCTGGTCTTTACTATTTATGTGTCGGCACTAGGCTCTCCAATTGAGCCTGAGTATGCTTGGCGGTTTCCAGGTATAATGTTGCATTAAGTTTGTAAATCTTTCCTGTGAGAGTGCAGTTAGCAAGCTTACATTAGCAGGACTTAAAATAGCTTTGCTACCATTTGTGAAATGCCCAAGGCATTGATATATTTTTATTTTATTGTATTCTATTTATTTATTTATTATTTTTTTTTTTAATAATGAAGTGCCAGTAGTTACAATCCATTTGAATTAATTAATAAGAATTATTTTTCCTCAGTTTCTTTTCAAAGAGTTCTGAGTAGCCATATTCATTAATTAGAAATGTTGAGAGGATGAGGGATCTGTATGAGACACAAAATGAATCGAATAGAAAAGGGTTTGCGTGTTGATATCATTTATGGGTAGTATTGATTAGACCTTAAAATTTGATGTAAATTTATCAAATGCGGGCATAATTCTGTATAGTTTTATTTATGGAGTTTTGGCCCTTAGGCCCATATTTCAAACAAACGCTCTGATACCATATGTAGGGGCCGGTTTTAATTTTACATCTAGTAATTCTACCAACAAGATAGTAATTTCTACTAGGTTTATGAAAGTTCAATAATTCCAAAATATTTTAACAATTATGCATGTAAATTTATTAATGAATAATAAATTTAATAACAAATCAATACAAAAACAATGCATAATTCTTGGTAAATACATGAACCTGATGCTATTATCCCTCCTTTTGTCTGCAGCTTGCCTCCTTGATCGCTTCTGAACACTGCCCAAAACCATTCCTCCCTGCCAACTAGGTAGCTCCCTAGCTCCAGGATATCAACGGATATCATGTCCCTTCGTGCCCAAAACCCCCAGCAACCTCGGTGCACTGATACAATCCCCCTCCCTAATTTTACCTCTCACTTTGCAAATCCACAGCTCCCAAAATCCATTCCCCGACCTCCATAGAATACCCCTCTCGTCCACCTCCTTCCTTCCTTATTCCTCCTTCACCGGCTCATGCCTTTTACTTCCTTACCTACCCCCCATTAATGCCCCTTATCCCTTCCTTTAATATTTTATCCTCTCGGGATTAATAGGTTATCCCTTGTTGGGTTGGGGTGCCTTGTTGTGTACGTAACCTTTTTATAACATATCTTATTAATCTATTAAATCTATTGCTCATGTTAGTAAATGTAATTTGTGATTAAATTATTAATTAATTATTCTGATTATAACCTTTAATTAATTAATAACTTGCTTAATTAATATCATTAAATCATCTTTGTTTAATTAATGCCTTGTTAACACAATTAATCCTAATTAGTTTTGCTTTATAATTTCTTAAACATTTGTCAACTAGGGTCATTACAAACACCATAATGTGTTGGGCATAGCTCTATTGTCACAATGTGATGAACATAGCCTACATTCTTACATATTAAAACTATATTATATTGTCTCAATGAAATAAACTATCCATGTTCTTGGAGTGTGATGAACAAAACCTCATCGTTGCAATGTGATGTCGATAGTGATATTGTTACAATGTGATGAACATTAAAAGCATCACATTACTTGACAAACATAATAGCGTCACAATGTGAAGAACATGGCACTTATCATGCATTACAGCATGCATAGCCCACCATCATAATGTGTGAACATAGCCCTCTTGTGTAATGTGATGAACATTCATACCGTCCTAATGTGACGAACATATCTTCGTTGTATTAATGTAATTAACATAGCCTCATCACCACAAAGTGACACAAATGTTCTGATGTCATAATACGAGAACAATTTCAAAATGCTCCAATGTGACGAACATATCCCATTGTCACAATGTGATGTATGCAACCAATATCATAATGTGACAAACATATAACAACATTTACAATGAGATGACCATTTCTTGATGTTGCAATGTCGCCGAACATAACCCCTTTGTCGAATGTGACAAACTATTCCAATTCATAATGTGACAAACAAATAACCCATGTTGCTGATGTGATGACCATAACCTTGCACGACAATGTGTGATGAACAAAAACCCTAATGTTGCAATGCGACCAAAATAAAGAAACGATCAACATTGCAATGCAATGGTGCCATAATGAAACTATGGTTAGAGATAATCAACATGGTCCACCATAATCCAGCTCCCACATGGACTGAAGGTAATCCCATGCAAGTAGTCACCCACAATCAGCCTGGTCGGCCATAGTCAACCATAGTGGTCAGCCATGACAAACATATTAAACTTAGATTATAGTAAGTGATCCGAGATTATTTTACTAGAGCACAAAAGTGAGAGTGGAGATATAATGAAGCAATGTATAGAGATATCTCAAATATACAATAATAATGTAAACAAAAATGTATGAGATGTAACCATAAACGCGGAGATACGATAATACACAATTTTCTATTAATGAGTGAAAATGTAGAAATAGTGTAAAATCTGTGAGTGAAAGACTTGCTAGAATGGTGTGACTTATCTATGAAGGAATGCGTGTCACTACTTGCATTCACAGAAGATGGGACACACAATGAGGCTCTAAGGAGCGTTTTTATCATAAATAAAGGAAATCCAAATCCTAACTTGGGAAGATGAAAAGCCAGCAATTACGTGGACCAGGTTTTGGGTAGTTTGGTGTATCACTTTCAAAGGTGTAACTGGCATCACGATCCTGTTTGGGGCATAAAATAGATACCGTGGGAAAGGTATCGTCGAAGATATTCATGTAGAGGGATCAATGGAGCCGACTATCAATTATAAGCTAAATGCCAAAAACCTTCATTTAGGCCCTCAAAATGGCCTAGATGCTTAAAAACAACGAAGTACAGTGCCAGCAGTTTGATCTGGTTGGAAAGATTGGTGTACCCGATATTCCTGTATCAATCCTCCTTAGAGATAAATGGTCTCCATTTCATTGAGTGCCACAGTGGAGAGGAAAAGCGTTTGTTGAATCTACATCTTGATAGGCTGGTTCCTTGTTGTAGAACTTGTGTTGTAGCTTGTTGAAGGTTGTCACAAACATGTGGTTGAAGGTTTGGACCTTTTTAACAAGTTTGGATACATGAGATACCTATGTGTGAAGTAATCTTTACACTTTGTTGCAACCTTATTAAACTAATACGGTGGATAGAAGATGCTTGGGATGAGGCTATAGTGGTTCTGATATCCTTTTCTTCCTTTTGAATAGTTATTGAAGAAGATGATTTTTTTAGTTTTAGATACTACCTTGTGGCACTTTAGGTGGAATAGTGGTCGGAACTACCTCTAGTATTAAATAGAGATGACCCCACAGAGAAACAATGAAAGCTACTTGAGGTCAACACTCTTGCAATCTGGTGGGAAACATCATGTATACCTCATCCTTGAAGGGATGGATGTGGTATGAAAGCTTGACACTGTTGGTTCACATGAAGATATCATCCCTACATTGATACAGATATTATATGGTTGTGGGTTATTGGGTTGTCGACAATCCTAGCTGTTTGATGACCTCTACTAAGATGAGTTTCTTAAACTTCAGCTATCAAAAATAAAATGCAGCCGAGTCCCCTTCACCCACATCGTGAATGAAAAATGTTCTCCATATTAAGATGCATTGGTTCTTCTAGTTGAATTTTTCTGGTCGCGACAATAGTAGTGGGATCAGCATCGATGATCTATCTTTGATATTTTCAAGTGGATACGAATGGAGTTTGGATCCTTATCTTTGATCTCATCCAACAATAATTGTTTTGGTATTTCTCAATGTTGTGCCTAGGTATTTTGTGGAAATCACACCATTTTAGGTGTCCTTCTTTGTCTTCAAATGACCCTTCTTTTCATTTGGCAATTTGGTTTTGGGAGGCTGTTTGTTAGGAATGACCATATTTGTCATACTTTGGTTTTCGAAAAGATGTCTGAGAACCAAACTCTCGTTTGGTCTGGTACTTAAATTTCTTGTCTATTTTAGCAACATATCGATAAGAAACGATTGATGAGATGTCAGGAAAATCCATTTTAGTCTGGATATACCTGTGTAGGGCCCCACAATATTTCAGAACCAAAAGTAATAATGGATTGAGTCTTTGATGCCAACGGTGCACAATGTATGTAGGTATTGGTAAACTCTGAGCTGCCGTCCCTCTCTTGTCGTGGTGTGGTCCATTTTCATGTCTTGGTCCTCATAGTTTCCAACAAAGAAATATTGTTCCTTTGCATCCACAAAAAAATCCCAAGTGGGCTTATTTATATATTCCTAGACTCCTCTGAATTTCTCCCAGTGATTTTCCCACCAATGTTGACATGGGGAGATGTTTAAATTAGTGTGAAGGTGATATTTTCCTGTCGGAATTATGAACAAAGAAATAACCTTCTAACGGATTTAACCATTTTGTCTAAAGCATTCGCATCTATCGACCTTCAAATATGGAATATCAAAGTTAGTGTACATGAAATGAGAGGTTCTTATAAAGTGTTTGTTTGAGGAATATGTGCCTATTTCTATTGACAAACATTGAAGGATGTGGGAAAAATTCTCCATCATTTAGTTCCTCTGTCACGTGAGAGCTTACTCAAACAACAAATTAATAGAATAGATCTTCTTCCTCATTTTTATTTTATTCCTCCATGGAGGTTTTCTTGAAGTGAGAGAGATATTGTATTAAAGAGATACAATCTCGAGACAAACTGCTATACTCGAACCTCATGGGGATATACACTTGAAAACAGTCAAGGCATTTTGCTCTCATACCATTGATCAATTATTTTCGGCACCAAAATAAGAAATGAGAGAATATAATAAAGAAATAATAGGATAATCTCAAATGTCAATAATATAACAAAAATGTATGGAGAGAGATGCAACCATAAACTACAAGATAAAGTAATACACAATTTTCTATTAATGAGCAAAATGTAGAAAACTGTAGAATTGAGTGAAGCTTCCTAGAATGGTGACAACTTATCTATGAGAAGAGATGTGTCCTCTACTCTAGCATTAACAAGAACATGATTTACAATGAGGCTCCAAATTCATTTTATCATAAATAAAATCCAAAGCCCTAACCTCAAAAGATGAAAAGCCAAAATAATTGTGGACCGTTTTGGGTAGTTTGGTATAACAACTTCTCTGGGGCGTAACTTTCGCATACTATCTCCATTTTAGGCACACAACAGCTCGTTGGAAAGGTATATTAGAGGATATTCATTTAACAGGGATAAATTAAGGCCTTCTCTTATCCTTGACAATCTCAATCCCAAAAAAACTTCATTTCGAGAGCCCTCAAAATGCCCAGGAAGTTAAGCTGCTAAAAATAGTAAATTACCAAATTTCCAAAAAACTGTTTGGAGTCGGTTGGAAAATTGGTTGTGCTGATATCCCACATGGATAATCAAGAAAAAACCATGTAACCATATTCAACCATGTAAAACCATAGTTAATCATGGGTAAGGGAAACTATATTAAACCATACTCTTGATCATGGTCAACAATGGTCAACCATAGTTAAGGTAATGGTAAATCTTAGTCATAGTTAAGGAAAAACATAGTGAATTTAATCCATATTCATGGTCAACCATGGTCATCTATGGAAAACAATTGTCCAACATGGTAAACCATTAACCATGGCCAACAAAGTCAACCGTGGTTATGGTTAACCAAGATCAACCATAATGAAGCTCATGCATAGTAAAGGTCAACCAAAGTGAAGGTCTATAGAAGTTAACCATGGTCATGGTCAGCGATAATTAATCATGATCATTGTAATCCAAGGTTAACCTGATTAACCATAGTCATGGTCAACCATATTATCCATATCAACCATCGTCAACTTTTTCTTCCCAAAATCAGCAAAGATCTACCAAAGTTATCAATGGTCATGGTCATTGTCAAGTCAACCATAGTCAACCATGGGTCATTTTTCAATGAGCAATGCATTAAAAACTTGATCAACATTACAATGTGATAGATGCCATAGTAAATAATGGTTAAACATAATCAACATGATCCTACATAATCAGTTCCACATAGAATACGAAGGTCAACCATGGGCATACTTGCGGTTAACCCTAGTCAACATAGTCAACCATGTTCATGGTAAACTATAGCCAACCATGGTGAAGGTCAACCAATGTCAACCATACTAAACTTTGGTCCACGTCAAGTTCAACCATTGTTAATCATAGTCAGCCATGGAAACCATAATAGCTAACCATGGGCAAGTTCAACTATATTAAACCATACTCTTGATCATGGTCAATAATAGTCAACCATAATTAAAGTAATGGTTAACCTTGGTCATAGTTAACGTTAAACATAGTGAATATCATCCATAGTCATGGTCATTATGAATATTATTAATACTTTATTAATGGATTTAATGTAGTAGTTATGTATTGTGTGTATTTTAATGTATTATTAATATATTACTTTAATAGTGTATTAATACTTTAACTAATACATTATTAATGTATTAATAGTTTAGTGATATTATTGATTAATTAATACATTATACATTAATAGATTAATGTAATGTATTTATACTTTTATTTTATACATTAATATGTGTAATAATTAATTAATACATCAAAATTTTAATTGGTAAATTAATATCATACATTTATACTATATTAATGTATTACATTTATATACTCGTAATGTATTATCAAAGGTTAACCATGGGCATGGTCACCCACAATCAACCCTGGTCAACCATAGTCAAACATGGTCAATGATAGTCAAATGTGGTTAACCATGGTCAATATGGTAAAAAATGGTTAGCCATGATCAATGATGGTCAACTAAGGTCAATTTGGATAATGTGGTTAACCATGGTTAACGATATTCAACCATGGAAAACCATATTAACCATGGGCCAAAGTCAATTATATTAATCCATACTCTTAATCATGGTCAATAATAATGAACCATAGTTGAGTATTGGTTAACCTTGGTCATAGTTAATGTCAAACATGATGAATGTCATCCATAGTCGTAAGTGAAACATAATTCATCTACCGCCATGGTCATCTATGGATAACAATTATCGAACATGACAAACCATTATCAACCATGGTCCTTCCAGTCAGCGATGGTCACTTGGTCAGCAAGGTCAACCATATTGGTGATGCACTTAGTGAAAGTCTCTGAAGTTAACCATGATCATGGTAGCCACAATTAGCATTATGATGTGATCAACCATAATTAACTATGTCAACCATAGTCAACATTTCTTTCCCAAAATCAACAAAGTTCTACCAAAGTTAACAATGATCATGGTCGTGTCATGGTCAACCATAAGGAACCACGGTCAAGGTCAACCATTGTTGGTCATTTTCAATTAATGTCAATAATACTTTAATAATGTATTTATTAACATATCAATACTTTAATAACTTTAATAATGTGTTATTTATGTATTATATTAGTGTATTAATAGTTTAACAATGTATTAATTAATTAAATATTACATTATTAATTGTATCAATACTAATATATATTATAATTATACATTAAATGTAATATATTCTGTTGAAAGTGCACCTATTGACAATGGGCACATTTAATAGGTTTTTATTGTAATAAATTTTGTATGGACAAGATTAAGAAATATTGATGTAATATTCTTAGTCATCCCAATAAATCAATGGTTTGTGATTTCAACCATAACTTCCTCACTATTATAAGGCATCATTTTACATGTTTATTTTTTTACTTTGACTTAATCATATTTAAAATTTATATGGTGTTGTGATTGTCATTATGGAGTCATTAGCGTTTTATTTTACAGACCAGCCATTTCATGGATTCATCAACCACAAATGTTTTGTGGTTGTGCTAGTTTATACATTACATTAATATAATTATGCCCATAGGCATCCTCCCTATTGGAATCACTCCATTAGTCATCCTTTTAATTACAAATTTGATGTGATGCTAGCATATTCTTCGTCTTGTTCAAATCAATGAATTGGATTTGCATAATTAATTCTCTTGCATTTATGAAATAGTCTCTTCATGTTTACTTTTTCATTTTTACATAACATGATTAAGAAATTACTAGATCAACTTATCAATTTCCACAAATCCACAAAAGATTGCTAATTTAGTTTTAACATTTTCATTTTACAATGATGTTACATGTAATGATATCAAGTAAAATACATTTAAGGTTAATTTTTTAATTTTTGTAATAGGTTTAACTTTATGTATCCGCCCTTTTAGAGAACGACAGAGAGGAACCATTTAACATTTACTTTTTTTTTTTTTTTTTTTATATAGCAATGTGAGGTATCATAAATTTTTAACACCATGTGTATCCACCCATTCATAAATTTGAAGTGGAGAAATTTTAAAAGCCATATGAGGAGGGACAGTGAGGGAGAGAGTGGATTGGCTTATTTTTAAATTTTTTTACTAATCAGCAGTTTCATAAATTCTTTTGAGAGTGTGATCAATTCTAACACCATGTCCATGAAACATTCTTGTGCTGTAGTCGCCCTTTCACTATGCCAGGAGACTCAGGGAGGAGTGGATTAGCCAGTGGGTGTGTCCACGTGTGGTAACTTTTCAAAGGCGTGGGAAAAATTAAATTCTGCGGAGATTTCCATGACCTGACAAGAAGGGAAGTGGGAGAAAATATAGCATACCAGTAGTGAGGAGATTAATATCTGTAAATGCTATTACATATCATGAGAGGAGAGAGGACACAATTGTTATTGTGCATCAAGAAAAGACATAGGTGGTTGATCACTAATTGTTGATTGGAAAGAGTGAAAATACATTGAGGTATGATGAAACGAATTTATGATCTTAATTTATTTTTCTCCTGTAAAAACAATATATAACTGTTGGAGAAACTTTGCCATGAAATGAGGAGCATCTTTCAATATAACAAATACCGGTTTTAGTTTTCTTCTTAATAATGTTAATTTACGATCATCTCTATCATTTTATCTATTATGTTTCATTTCCTTTTTTCAAGCAAACATTATATTTTTCAGATAGTATAGGAGTCTAATCAGACACGATCCTCATAGTAGAGTGCAAAAGTTACAGCCTCCACATAATTATTTTTCTCTGAAATTGATATGCTTAATGCATTTAAATTTAAGAGCTCACTCCACCTGCGCGACTCCACATGCGCCTTTATTCAATGTTCATATTTATATGAATTCAATTAATGAATCCGTGCATGGACAATCAATATACAGTATTTTCAAAGGAAGCCTAAATTGTTACTTAACATTCTACACTCTACATAATTACTTATCATGAGAGGAGAGAGAACACAATTGTTAATTGCTAAGACAATTATTCTCCATCAATAAACGACAAAAGAGGTCACTGGAAAAGAGTGCAAACACATACACATAATTACTTATCATGAGAGGAGAGAGGACACAATTGTTAATTGCTAAGAAAACTATTCTCCATTAGTAAAGGAGAAGAAAAGAGGTCGTTGGAAAAGATTGCAAACACATTCAGGTATGTTGATAGTTGTCTCTGAGTAAGTATTTTCATGCATTTAGATTATTACCTAATTCCAACTGTGCCCTTTAATTCCAACTGAGCCCTTTAATATGCATTCAGATTTTCATTGCATTTAGATTTTATAATACATCATGTCCCTTTTTTAATTTTTTAATTTTAAATGTCGTGAAGCCCTTTTATATAAACACTACAATGAGAAACACCTTGTAGTGTTTATTAACTTGGATGGTCTATGTTTAGAGGGTAACACTTTGATTTGAATCCAAATAGAAATATGCAATAGTGAAAAATAATACGATATGCAATTGTGTACATAAAATCTAGCTCTTGATAAAAGAGCATTTCATTTAATTTTTTTATTATTATAGTCTAAATGTTTTTATTTTTTTATTTTCTTTGAAGATATTACAATCCGTTGATTGTTGGTTATTACCATCATATGATTGCAATTTAAATTGCATTATCCTTGTCTTCACGTCAATGAGCTAGTATAATTTCCTCGACATAGCCAATGGATGGTGAACACTCATAGATTAATGGTGAACGCATATAATCTGAATATGTATTATTTCAGCAATCATTGCTCTCTTTTAAACACTCTTACACATTTTAGTTTTAAATTAATTTCATAATACCTATACTTCTTCAATAATTTGAAAATAGTATTCATGTAACTATTAATAATTACGTATTAAATAACCCAATAAGACATATCATCTCCTTGTCTTCACACTAATAGGTAGCAAAATCAATCTCATTGTCTTTAGAAGAATAGGTGGCAAAATAAAGGTAATGATTAATATAGTTGAAAATTAAGGTTTTAATATATAATTTAAATTGGATTTAATTGAATTGGGGTTTACATATATTAATTTTAAATCCAAGTTTTTAATTAATTAATATTTAGTTTAAATTAATGTTAAATATGGTTTAAAATTTAATTGGTTTAAATTAAGATTTAACTATATAATTTCCAGGATGTGTTTAATTAAATTAAGATTTAAGTATATAGTTTAAATACATAATTTAAATTAAAATTAATTAAAGAATTAATAGGCAAAACTCTAATATAGATATTAAACTTTAAAAAATTAAATTAAAACTCTAATTTTAATATAATTCAATGCAATATTAAAAATCTTATATAATTCAATGCTATATTAAATTAAAACTCTTATATAATTTAATTTTAATAAATTGGCATGTTATAAAACCTTAAAATTTAATTTAATATAAATATATTTTAAATATAAATTTCAAAAAAAAAAAAAATAATTGGGGTGTTATAAAGTGTATTTGGTAATTATTATATAGAATTAATTTTTAATAATTTTGAGGGGTTTTATGAAATATTTATTTTATGAATATAATGTTTGGTTGTATACAATATTTATATTTATGAAAGGTTTGGTTACATAAAAAATGTAAAATATTAAAATCTTTATCTTTCATTTTATAAAGAATAAATAAGGTTATAAATGAAGTTATATTTAGACTCACTTCTTTTGAAATTGGTTTTCTTGAATGATAGGTGTTTTTAAGAAACACAATTTAAAATAGTGTTTTTTAAAATGTTTTTCCTATTTTGGAAGGTCATTATCAATATTTTTATTTAATATTTTACACTTTTCATGTCTATTCATGTTGTTTTGGTTATGGACATCATACAATTTTCAAAATTTAGCTCAAGATCACCAAACATATATCATCTCGTACAAAGTGCCACATATTTGATAGTACAGTGTATTTTTTTTAAGGATGAAGAATTCACTATTGAAACTACAACATATTTGTGAAGATATTGGTGTTGATGTAAAGTCACCTTGCCCGTGTCATGGACTAGTATAGTCTTTATATAGTTGTTGAATACAATTGGGATGAAGAGAGTTTTCTAAAATTGAAGAGGTTTTCTTCATATATTTTTTAAATTTCATTTTAGATATTTGTTTGAATCAATTTATGAAATATGAAAATATCATAGAAAATTTTCCATAAAAAAAATTGTATACTTCCTTTTTCTAAACATGAACTTTAGTAAATTAAATAGTAAAATAATTATACTTTACAATATGTTTTGCAATTGTTCTTTCATACATTACTAACTTTATTTGTTTTTTTATGGCTCTACATTTGAATTTATTTATACTCTTATATATATATGTATATATATATATATATATTACTCTTTTATAAGTCAATGCCATTTCTATAATTAAAACAAATGTTGAAAGGTTCATGGGCATTAACAATGTAACACAACTTCTCAGTGTGTGGCTTGAAAATGCACAATGTACTAAAGGATAGGAAAAAGACAATGGGGTATCTTACCCACACCACAAGGTATATATATATATCTTAACATAACATATTTTGTATATATGGATGCACAATCATCAGTTGTCCTTGATTTTTTTTGATCATAAACTATATGATCCATATGTGGCATTAAGAATTCAACACAACTAGAACTAATATATAAAAGAAAATGCAGTAATGCGTTTCCTAATGAAATGATCTTATAGGCACATGAATTTTAAATTTTATATATATATATATATATATATATATATATATATATATATATATATATATATATATATATATATATATATATATATATATATATATATATATATATATATATATATATATATATATTTATATTAAATGATATTGATGACGTATTATTATTATTGACTTGTGTGGTCATAGTTTTTTTTTTTCATGGTGCAAGCCATACTATATGATGCATACATGGTTTATTTAAATGTCCTTATAACAAAAAATAAGAAATCATCATTTTGCAACATATATATCAAATTTATTTATTATCAATATATTTAATATGTTTACTATTTATTGAAAGGTTTTCTAATCAATGTCCTTATCTACAGAAGTATAATTCATCGTCTACAAAGAGTTAGAGATGATTTCCTATGAATTTCCTTTGGACAAGTATAAATAATTTTCTACAAAGTAGCAGACATTGCATAATTCAAGACATTGCATTGGGATGAACATTTTGTTGGATCTTGAGAGAGTTGAATAAGTAATAGAGCAATATAATCCTTTTTAACCATATAATGCAAGTGTTATATCAATGTAGCATTATCATCCAATATTCTGAGAGTAATAAACAGCGAACAAATGAAAAATGTACACATACACAATACTTGTGTTTCGTGGAAACCCAAAGTGGGAGAAAGCGACATAATTTTTTTTCTTATATGTCTCAGAAGAATTACATTCATTAGGCTTTTCAACTTCCTTTGTTTTTCCAAGCTTGCAGCTAAGAATGGGCTCCAGCCCTTGGTTTCTCGGGATGCAACTTGAGGAGCTCCAACTCTCCAATTCTCTAGATGCAACTAAAAGGAGGCTACAACACACTATGTTTTTGGCTATAATCCGGTAGCTAAAACACATCTTCTGACCCATCCAACCGCTTTTGTGTAATTAGAATGATAGAACCACTTTCACACTATAACTATGATATATACCACTATAAAAACATGCCAATAAACACCAAACAACCTATATTAATAACTTGAACCATGTATCAATCATGCATCCAACCTATACCTCAACACGTAATCAACACAGTACCATAAGCAAGTGCATCAACCATGCCAACCTATACTCAAACAACATGTAATCAACTTGTACCATAAACAGGGTGCATCAACCATAGACCAAACTCTACCTAAACCTATAAACCTTCCTTAACTTTAACAACAAGAGACTAAATTTTATCAAACTTTACTTTAATCTCATGTCTATTTTATTATTCAACAACCCTAACTTCAAATAATCATAACTATGTACTTTAATGAATAAATATATTAAATAGTACACAATTTTTCTTGATGTGTTTATACGAATTCCCAGTGTCACTTAGCACCTCTCAAAAAGGAGTTATAGAAAAATGACATACCATGAATTATGGCTTATTCTAGAAATTGAACTTGTATAGGGTGCCCTACGAATATTTGTTGTATGGATCTGAGCGTTTAAAAATAATGCTAAAGAACCCCGTACTCTAACCAATGAATTTAGGATGTATAGAATTTGTATATGTTATGAAGAAGTTATTAAGTTTTTACCCGAAACACTTGTTTTAAAATAGTTTCAGGACTAACCCTAAACTCTATTTTTCCTGAGGTGTAACTCCAAAATACAACGAACCATAAGATTTGAAATTTGTACCACAGCTACATGGATATGTTTCTTCAATGACCTCCCAATTTCCATGTATGAATCATTCTATAAAAAAGGTTATGGCGAAAATAGTGAGATGACACAATAAATAACATACTAGAAAGCATCATCAAAAGGTTTATCCTCCCTTGAATTCAAGCAACTGCTTTACTTCAACTTCACTTTGAAATTAGAAGCCAAGGTATACTTTGGTTACCTCAGTCGCCTGAATTCAATATTCTCAAGTGTAGTTAAAATAGAGAGCCTTTCCTCTTATTTATGCTCCAAGTAGCTTCATAAGGGGTTACATTTTAACCATCTTAACTCAATTTCCTTATTTTAGGGCTAACCCACTTCTAACCACTTATAATTCAAAGCTCTCCCATTTAATTTATTATTTAAAGAATCCTCATTGACTTTGTCACTTACTCTATTATTTAAATAATCATCTTTGACTTTTCACTCCTTTATTATTTAAATAATCCTCTTTGACTTTGTCCTTCACATGATATTTAAATAATCCTCTTTGTTTCTCCTTCCTTTATTATTTAAATAATCCTTTTTGACTTTCATCACTTCCTTTATTATTTAAATAATTTCTTCTTTACTTTGAACTTTGACTTCTTTGACCTTTTGGGGCTTCAAAACAACATATGAGAGTCCACCACAAATTCATAAAGATACATAACTCTCAAGCAGTGAGGATTTATGTGACGTTATAGATACCACTAGAAATTGCATGGCATGTACTATCCATCTAGAATAGTCTTAGTGAAATATATCAAAACTCATACCATTATACATCAAAACAAACTTGGGTCCATTAGCCAAACCTTTTTGTTACATGAAAATTCTCTCTGGGACTTTCTTCAAGGGTTGGCATGGTGAAAACCAACCCAATTAATCAACAATCTCCCCTTGTGAAGAGCACTAGGTGAAATACTAAAATCATATGGGTCATGCTCACGGAACCATGCGTCTCTATGTGTTAAGAACCAAATATCAGTATAGCATGGAAAAACCTCCCGAATAAGTACTCGATGCCTTGAAGAAAAGAGATTCATATAATAAGCCTCTTTGAGGGGGCAACCTCATATGCTTACATAAATTTAAAATTCCAAGATGCTTCCAAATGAAAATGCTCCTTGGTATATATAGGAGACTAGGAGGTACAATCCAGCTAATGGAATAAAGGAAACATAAATAAAATACTTATTACTAATGTAATATGCCCCAATTAAGGGGTAATGAGTAATGTAAAATAACATTACTAATGTAATATGCCCCAATTAAGGGGTAATGAGCCAATATTAGGGCTTAACATGCCCCTCCCCTTGAGACAAGTGTTGTCCGCAACACTTGAGTAACTCTGGATGCTTCTGTATAAAAGACTCATCTTCCTAAGTGGAATCCTCCACCGGTAGTTTCCTCCATTTAATGAGATACACTCAAATGGATCTATTCTTTAGTTGGCGAACTCTTGTGTCAGTGATGGCTTCAGGATCCAATATGATTTTTCCTTCCTCGTCAAGTTCTGGCAATATAGTTTGAACTAGGATCTTGTCGCCTATAACCTTCTTTAAGCATGAAACATGGAAAACTGGGTGTACTCGTGAATTGGTAACGGAAAATTGGTAGGGTGTACCAATATTTTGCAACACCTTATAAGGGCCATAGTACTTTGGTGATAATTTATTATCCTTTTTGTATTTCATGAGGGACATTTGTTTGTATGGTTGTAGTCTTAAAAACACCCAATCCCCTACTTCAAAAATTCTTTCACTACGATGTTGATTTGCTTGTTGTTTCATACGATTTTGTGCCATGGTCGGGTTGTCCTTTAAGATTTGGAGAACTTCTTGTTGATGCTCGATGTGATCTTCCACTGCTTGAACCTTAGATTTTTATTTTATAGAAGAAGTGATGGAAGGAGGGTGGTATCCATAGAGTGCCATAAATGGTGTCATTTTTGTTGTAGTATGAAAGGAAGAGTTATACCACCATTCTGCCAAGGGAAACCATTTGAACCATTGTGTTTGTTTATAAGAAACAAAGCAACAAAGGTAGACTTCCAAACATTTGTTCACTATCTCGGTTTGTCCATGAAATTGAGGATGATAGGATGACCTATGAGCCAATTGAGTACCCACACAAGAAAACAATTCTGTCCAAAAATGTCCAGTGAATATGGGATCTCTGTCACTTACAATAAACTTTGGGCTACCATGTAGCTTTTGAATTGTCTCCATGAATGTGGTGGCAACTGTACTAGATTTGGAGGGATGAGAGAGTGCACAAAAGTGTGCGTACTTGTAACATCCCGCTCTGGCACACTGAGCGAACTTATTCTTTGAGGACACTTGCTCACAAGTGATCTGGAGTATTATGCTATTAAAATTTTTGATTTTGATTATGAGGCGTTATGGGTTGATGACATGTTGGTTTACTACATTGACATAGACAGGTGCTATTGACTCGGTTTTACTGAGTGTGCAGGATTTTGGACCTCGAGGATGCAGAGGTGTCGATGGACCCCCTTGGACTATGGATCGAGTCAGGGAGTGTACCATTGGGGTTTGATTGTTTTACTATGATATTAGTGCATCTGATTAGATGATGTGATATGGATATGTTCTGACATGATTTTTTGATGATGTAGGCTGATGATAGCTTGCCGACCAGACTCACATGTGGAGTAAAGGGGTCACTGATGCAGGAGCATCGCCAACTCATCAAGCGAGCCAACGCAAAAGCGGAAGACAACTGGATAAGCCAGCACCGATTTTGAAATTGCCTTGGAAGTTGTTGCGCAATCTTAAATGAGCCATTTAAGATGAAGCGCACTTGTATATTGTAAATGGACCTTGAGCCTTTAAGCTCTCATCCTTAGTATATTGATGACATTTAATAGAGTTAATGCAGGTAGATAGGATTTTAATTCATAGATTAGATAGTTTTAGAGAGCAGGAGGGAAAACAGATTTAGACACCCTCATTGTATCATGGTAACATTATCCTGAGCATAGAACAGAAGAAGAAGAGAAAGAGTAAGTAGATAGTTGTATAGAGAACACCCATGTACTGATATTTGAATTAATAGAAGAAGATTGGTTCAAATTCATGGTTTTGTGTTTAATTCTCTGTGTGTTGATGTTGATATGCTCATGAATGTTTGATTCCTGTTATACATTTGCTTTTATATGTTGTGCATATGATTTCATGTTTGGATTGAAGTCTGGGAGAAGGAAGGAATGAGTTTCAATTGTTTCTCTATTTGAGCCAGAGAATTCCTGCAAGGAGTGCAGTCGAAACATCTGCAAGGAGTGCGTTGATGGAGGCTCAGGTGGTTTAACTCTTGTTCTCGTTCACCCAGAGGTGAATTTGGGTTACAGGAGTCGTACAAGGAGTGCACAGGCCAAGGGAGAGCCTCAATTATGAATCAGAGCAGAGCTTTGGAGAACTACTGCTGCAGGTGTGTGTAGAGTCAAGGGAGGTTGAACACTTGAAGTGTTTGTAGAGTTTCCGCAAGGAGTGCGAACAAAGGGTCCTCTTTTATAAGAGACTGAGAAGCTGGGAAAAGCTCAGGAGGATTAAAGCCTTCAAATCTATTGAAGGATCGCACAGGAGGTTTCGCATCAAGAAATCCTCAAGGAGGGAGAAGCGACGGTCAAGATCTTGTGGAGGGAACTCGTGAAAATTCCGCCAGCCGTCAGATCTGACAGAGTAGCGAGGAGGTTATGGCTACATCCAGAGTTCGAGCTCAAAAGTTTGTGATCCATTGGATCAACATTTGATTTCCCATCAACCATCAGATTTGGCAGGACTTGCACCAGGGTTAAGCCCTAGGGAGTAGAGGAGAAGTCCAGGAGGAGCTCGTTCTCACGTGCATTGGGGATTGGTGTATCGAGATTTTTGGTGATGAGAAGATCATTGCAGGAGGGGTTGCAAAACTCTGAAACGCGACGCCCAAATAACCACAAGCATTTGAGTGGAGGACAGGTGTCACCCCATATCGTTTTCGGGACTTAGAAAGTTCTGGGAGCAAGTGCAACTGAGATCGCGATATCGCGATATGCGATTTCCCGATCATAAAAGGAGCGTGGGCCATAGCGCCAACAAGGAGGGTAGGTGGCGCATTGTGTCGGTATATCGGGAGTCGGGGGTCAGCGAGGTAAGTGGATTTCAACATCATAGGTGCCGAAATCCCAACGGAGAAAGTCCCGATTGAAGTAGAAGGTGTTAGTATTGACCCACATCGAGTTTCGGGATATCGTGGGACACAAAGTGCGCGACCACAGAATTCACGAACCGGAGAAGTCTGAATTCCTGATCATTAAGGGGGATCAACCTCGAGAGTTACTGTGGGTGTAGACAATTCCCGATAGGGGATTAGAAGGACTCTGTAATTCTTCAGGCCGAGTGGAAGAAGATCCTGTGAGAAGGCATGCCTGCGGGTGCGGCTGCGTCAGAGTGGTATCAGAGCTAAGACAGATTGTTCTTTCCTTTCTGTAGAAGAGAAGAGGAGAATTCGCCATGCCGCCAAGGAGAGATAGACAATCACCCGATCCAGAGGAAAGGGAAATGCCATGACAAAGAGGCAGGTAGATGGTAGATCCAGCCATAGAAATACAAATGCGTGATCTCCGAGCAAGACTTGAAGACATGGAGACAGCGCAAAGACGCACAGTTAGTGCGGGCAATTTTAGCGATTTAGAGGATGAAGTTGAAGCTAAATGCGAAGAGGAAGTTGCAGCCAAAGATGCATCAAATGAGCATTTGATCAGAGCTATTGCACGAATGGGTGCAAAGGCAAAGATGGACATTCCAGTCTATGAGGTAAATTTGGATGCAGAAGAGCTTCTAGATTGGATTAGAGCTCTTGACACCTACTTCGACTATGAAGATGTCGAAGAGGATAAGAAATTCAAGCATGTTGTCACACACTTGAAGGGACACACCGCATTATGGTGGGACGAGATACAAGCAGATAGACGCTGCAAAGGTAAGCAGAAAATTAAAAGTTGGGATCGAATGATTGCAAAGATGAAGGCAAAGTTCATCCCAAGAAATTATCAAATCACTCTGTTTAGGAGGATGCAAAACCTGAGACAGAAGTTGATGACAGTTAAAGAATACACAAAGGAATTCTATCGACTGAACATCAGAGCAGGTCATCGAGAGAGAAATGATGAAAAGTTGCCAGGTATATGAATGGCCTGAGATACGATATCCAGGACGAGATGAGCATGATAACCATCAGAACGGTGGAGGATGTTTATCAGATTTCTCTTAAAGCTGAAGAGAAGGTGAGCCGTAAGCAAAGTCAAAGAGGCAGAGGTAGGAGCCATCCTAGAGGCAAGTCAGTTGCCCAAGAAAAATATCAGAAGCCCAAGGAGGAATGGAAGAAACCTCAAGGTAAAATTGAAAAAGGTGGAACCTCACAGAGAGGGCCATATGTTGAACAGTGAGGACAACATAATGAACAGAGAGGAAATTATGCTGATAATAACGTGTTTCCTCGTACCAGAGGTAGAGGAAGAGGAAGAGGTGGAGTAATCACATGCTTCACGTGTGGAAAAAATGGGCACAAGTCTTATGAGTGTCCAGAGAAAAAGAAGGACATTGGAGAAGCTCACATCACCGAAGTGCAGAGGCAGGATGTTGAGGCTAAAGATGCTGAAGGCGGAAGATTGCTCATGATGCGAAAGTTCCTTTTGACACCCGAGAAGGAGGTGGAAAGTTCAGTCCAAAGAACCAGACTCTTTAGGACTGCTTGCAAGACCAAGGATAGGGTATGCATGGTTATCGTGGACAGCGATAGCACATATAATCTCATTTCAACCAAGATGGTGGAAAAACTGGAGCTGGAGACAACTGATCACCTTAGTCCATACAAGGTTTCATGGCTACAAAACAGACACTAGGTAACTGTTACTAAACAATGCTTGGTTCAATTTAAGATAGGAGGGTACAATGATAAGATTTTGTGTGATGTCATTCCTATGGGTGTTTGTCATCTATTGCTGGGTAGACCATGGCAATATGACAGAAATGTGATTCATGACGGGTGAATGAACACATATACCCTGAAGAAGAATGGGAGGACACACATGTTGCTTCCGATAAAGGATAAGGAGGTGAAGTCAGAAGTAAGCAACACAATACTTCTCATGAGTGGGAAGGAACTTCTTATGGAGGTGAAGAAGAAAGAAGATCCATAATTCTTTGTGGTCAGGAAACCAATAATTCTTCTAACTAGCACAAGAGTGGATGATCTACCAGAGGAGATTCAGGAACTACTGGAAGAGTTCCCTGATATCATGGGGGATGAATGACCTCATTTGTTGCCACCAATGAGGAGTGTGAGTCAACATATTGATCTCATACCAGGAGCTAGTATACCGAATAAAGTCGCGTACATATTGACGCCGCAAGAAAATGAAGAAGTCAAGAAGCAGGTCCAGGAGTTATTGGACAAAGGTTTGGTCAGGGAAAGTTTGAGTTCATGTGTCGTTCCAATGGTACTCAGTCCAAAAAAAGATGGAGGTTGGAGAATGTGTACCGACTCAAGAGCCATCAACAAGATAACCATCAGGTATAGGTTTCCATTGCCGCAGATGGACGATTTAATGGACTGCTTGAGCGGAGCCAAGTATTTTTCAAAGGTTGATTTGAAAAGCGGATATCACCAGATTTGCATGAGGGAAGGTGATGAGTGGAAGACGACCTTCAAAACCAACGAAGGGTTGTATGAATGGATAGTCATGTCGTTTGGCTTGACGAATGCGCCGAGTACCTTTATGAGGTTGATGAACGAAGTCCTGAGGGAGTTCATCAGGAAATTTGTCATCGTATATCTGGATGACATACTGATTTTCAGTAAGACCGAGGCTGAACATCTGGAGCATTTGGCCACAGTGATGAAGAGACTACAGTAGGAGAAGTTGTTTATTAACATGAGGAAATCTTCGTTTATGAAGACAGAGCTCATTTACATGGGTTTTGTCATTTCGGCGAATGAGTTGAGGATGGATCCAGATAAGGTAGAATTGATCAAGAATTGGCCATCACCGAGGAATGTGTTCGAGGTGAGAAGTTTTCATGGACTGGCTAGTTTCTACCAGAAGTTCATCAGAAATTTCAGTGGAAGCAGTGCAGCAATGATGGATACAATGAAGAAGTGGCATAAGTATTTTCATTGGACTGAAGAGGCTGAGAAAAGCTTCAATTTGTTGAAACGGAAGATCACAGAACAACCAGTGTTGGTATTACCAGATTTCCTGAAGACATTTTAGGTGAAATGTGATGCAAGCGGATTTGCAATCGGGGCAGCCTTGAGTCAGGAGGACAGACCAATTGCATATTTCAACGAGAATTTGAATGAGGCGAAGTTGAAGTACTCCACGTATGATAAAGAATTCTATGCTATCATACAAGCGTTGAAGAAGTGGAGGCATTACTTGATCCCAAAAGAATTTGTTTTGTATAGTGATAACCACGCATTACAGTTTGTGACTCAACAGGAGAAGTTGAATCAGAGACATGTAAAATGGGTAGAGTATATGCAGAATTTCACATTTGTAATTAAACACATTTCGGGTACTGCTAACAAAGTGGTTGATGCTTTGAGCAGGAAGTGTTTGTTGTGGCAGGAGTTCCGAGTCAAAACGTTGGATTTTGATGATCTCAGGGACATGTATGCAGGTGATGCAGATTTTGGAGAGGCGTATGAAGTAGCTAAGAACCCAGTTCTTAGATATAGAAGCCCTTGGATATACTATATGATCCAGGAAGGATTGCTCTTTAGAGGCAATCAACTGTGTATTCCAAAATGCTTCATGAGGGAGAACTTGTTAAAGGAGAAACACAGTGGAGGTTTGGCAAGACACTTTGGCCATGATAAGACATTTACGAAGCTGAGCGAGTCATACTTTTGGCCAGGGATGCAAGAAAATGTCAAGAGATTCATTGACAGATGTCAAATTTGCCAGCATTCGAAGGGAAGGAGGCAGAATGCAGGGTTTTATCAGCCATTTCCCATACCAAAGAGGCCGTGGGAGGCGATAAGCATGGATTTCGTATTGGTATTGCCAAGGATGCAAAGAGGATTTGATTCAGTCTTTGTGGTAGTGGATAGGTTTTCCAAGATGGCACACTTCATCCCATGTCAAAAGACCAGTGATGCGACTCACATGGCAAATTTGTTTTTCAAAGAGGTCGTTTGACTTCACGGGTTACCCAGGAGTATAGTTTCGGACAGAGATACAAATTTTGTGGGACATTTCTGGAGGACCTTATGGAAGAAGCTGGGAACTAACTTGGAATTTAGTTCAGCGTATCATCCTCAGACGGATGGACAGATGGAAATAGTCAAGAGAAGTCTAGGAGACTTGCTGAGAAGCTTGGTGACAGAGCACCACAGCCAGTGGGACAACATATTACCACAGGTGGAGTTCGCATATAATGATTCTGTGAACAGGAGCACAAGACAAAGTCCATTTCAGATTGTATATGGCACACAGCTGAGAGGAGTTGTTGAATTGAGAGATTCATAACAGACTGCTACTAGCAGCGCTAGTGTTGAAGAATTCACTGAAGCAATGAAGGAACTTCACGGCCAGGTGAAGTAGCGATTGCTAGATTCAAATCACGAATATAAGCACATAGATGATCAGCGGAAGAGACAACTTCAGTTCAAGGTTGGTGAATTAGGTCTAGTGCACTTGAGGAAAGAAAGGTTTCTGAGGGGAACATACAATAAATTGAAATTGAAGAAAATCAGACCCTGCAAGGTCTTGAAGAAATTGGGGGAAAATGCTTATGAGATCGAGTTATCGGATGGGATCGAAATATCTCTGATATTCAATATCGCAGATTTATACCCATACAGAGCTGGAGAAGCAGAGACTGGAAATGAGCAGCCAGTGATCCATTGGATGAAGCATATGCCAGTTGCAGAGAAGCCGCAAATGGAATACATACTTGACAAGAGAGTGGGTAAGAAGACCAGAAGGAAAGAATACTATGAGTATATGGTCAAATGGAAAGGCCACCCAGTGGAAGATGCCAACTGGGAGGATGAAGCAGAGATTCTGAAGCATGGACAGACTGTGCAGGAGCTCATGGATAGGAGCCCATGAAAGTTTTCAAGCCGAGGAGTATGATGCAGGAGCATCACCAACTCATCAAGCGAGCCAGCGCGGAAGCGGAAGACAGCTGGATAAGCCAGCACCGATTTTGAAATCGCCTTGGAAGTTGTTGCGCGATCTTAAATGATCCATTTAAGATGAAGCGCACTTGTATATTGTAAATGGACCTTAAGCCTTTAAGCTCTCATCCTTAGTAGATAGATGACATTTAATAGAGTTAATGCAGGTAGATAGGATTTTAATTCATAGATTAGACATTTTTAGAGAGCAGGAGGGAAAACGGATTTAGACACCCTCATTGTATCATGGTAAAATTAGCCTGAGCATAGAACAAATGAAGAAGAGAAGAGAAAGCAAAGAGTTGTATAGAGAACACCCATGTACTGATATTTAAATTAATAGAAGAAGATTGGTTCAAATTCATGGTTTTGTGTTTAATTCTCTGTGTGTTGATGTTGATATGCTCATGAATGTTTGATTCTTGTTATACATTTGATTTTATATGCTGTGTATATGATTTCATGTTTTGATTGAAGTCTGGGAGAAGGAAGGAAAGAGTTTCAATTGTTTCTCTATTTGAGCCAGAAAATTCCTGCAAGGAGCGCAGTCGAAACATCCGCAAGGAGTGCGTTGATGGAGGCTTAGGTGGTTTAACTCTTGTTCTCGTTCACCCAGAGGTGAATTTGGGTTACAAGAGCCGTGCAAGGAGTGTGCAGGCCAAGGGAGAGCCTCAGTTGTGAATCAGAGTAGAGATTTGGAGGATTGCTACTGCAGGCATGCACAGAGTCAAGGGAGGCTTAACACTTGAAGTGTTTGCAGAGTTGCTGCAAGGAGTGCGAGCAAAGGGTCCTCTTTTCTAAGAGACTGAGAAGTTGGGAAAAGATCAGGAGGAGTAAAGCCTTCAAATCTATTGAAGGACCGCACAGGAGGTTTCGCATCAAGAAATCCTCAAGGAGGGAGAAGCGACGGTCAAGATCTTGTGGAGGGAACTCGTGAAAATTCTGCCAGGCGTCAGATCCGACAAAGTAGCCAGGAGGTTATGGCTACATCCAGAGTTTGAGCTCAAAATTTTGTGATCCATTGGATCAACAGTTGATTTCCCGTCAACCATCAGATTTGGCAGGAGTTGCACCGGGGTTAAGCCCTAGGGAGTAGAGGAGAAGTCCCAGAGGAGCCCGTTCTCACGTGCATCAGGGATCGGTGTATCGGGATTTTTGGTGACGAGAAGATCATTGCAGGAGGGATCGCGAAACTCCGAAACACGACTCCCAAATAACCACAAGCATTTGAGTGGAGGACAGGTGTCACCCCATATCGGGTTCGGGACTTAGAAAGTTCAGGGAGCGAGTGCAGCTGAGATCGCGATATCACGATATGCGATTTCCTGATCATAAAAGGAGAATGGGCCATAGGGCCAACAAGGAGGGTAGGTGGCGCATTGTGTCGGTATATTGGAAATCGGGGGTCAGTGAGGTAAGTGGATTTCAACATCATAGGTGCCGAAATCCCGATGGAGAAAGTCTCGATCGAAGTAGAAGGTGTTAGTATTGACCCACATCGGGTTTCGGTATATCGTGGGACGCAAAGTGCGCGACCACAGAATTCACGAACCGACGAAGTCCGAATTACCGATCATTAAGGGCGATCAACCTCGAGAGTTACTATGGGTGTAGACAATTCCCGATAGGGGATTAGAAGGAATCTGTAGTTCTTCGGGCCGAGGGGAAGAAGATCCTATGAGCGGGCGTGCCTGCGGGTGCGGTTGCGTTAGTCACGCACTGCTACCAGAGATGTTGAGAGAGAGGTGTGGACAACAACCCTGCCACAGCCTATTAACACTCCTGATGTGTCTCGAACTTTAGGTTAATGATTACCTAGTTCGAGAGGACCCACAATGTCGTGAGGGAAGACTGCGACAGTCACTCACAATGATTCTAAGGGGTGTGCAATAAGGCGGGGGCCTTATTTCTTAGAGGCCCTTAGTCTCCCACCAATTCACCTGGTGGAGTATTGAATCCAGGGGTTATTGATTTCTACCAAGTCAGTCAAGAGGCGAGTGACACCCTTGGAGCACGTAGTGCGTCTTGAAGGGCACATCGCGCAAGGGAACAAATGAGGCAAGTGGCATCCTTGGAGCACCTAGTGGGTCCTGAAGGGAACATCACGTTGTTGATGATAGAGGGATGAACCTAGATGGCCCTAAGACAAATAATATGTTAAGTAATTTTAAAACAATTTCCCTAATTAAATGTCGCCCAGCACGCAATTTAAGGCCTAAGTCTAAATTACGCTAGTGGTAAAATTTTGTCTTCTATAAAATAATAATAATAATAATAAAAATAATAAAAATAAAAACAACTTAAATAATAATTATGATCTTCATTAAATCTTGTAACCTGAAGGGAGTAAGA
>SNQJ01S0051289.1:101888-138149 GCA_010110895.2 Picea sitchensis
TGGAGGAAACATAATAAGGGAAAGAGGGGAACTTATGGTAAAAAGCGAGGTCAACATAGTAAAGAATCTGCAATTAAGAACCTTCTAAATTGAACGAAATTAGCAACTTCATTTTAGGGAAAGTATTTAAACCTGTAAGGGAATCTAGGAACACCTAGGACTAAATTTAGGAGAAACTCTAGGTGGGTGAGTGAAATGAGACAATTATTAATTTAAAGAAAATAATTATTGGAGGAAAGAGGGGGATGTATGACACTTGTGCGAAGAAGAATATTTAGAAGATTTTTATTAAATGATGTAGGAGCATCGCTGATGTCAAGCAAGCCAGCGTAGAGACACCGGACAGCTCAAGCCCAGCGCAAATTTTGAATTTCTCTTAAAGTTAATGCGCCAACCTTAAAAAAGTGTGATAATTTATTGAAGGCGCACTTGTAATATTGTAAATAGATCTTGAGCGTCTTGCTCACGTCTGTGTTAGATAGAAGAAATTAGGATAATAAATGTAAGTAGGTAGAATTTAAAGTGTAGATTAGACATTTTTAGAAAGAAGGAGGGAAACGGGATATAGACACCCTCACTTGTATCATTGTAACATTAGAGAGAACAATAAGAATAGAGCAAGAACATGCAGAGAGCTCTATAAGAACACCCATGTACAGATATTTGGATTAATAGAAAGAGTTTGATTCAAATTCATGGCATCATGTTGTTCTCTGTGTATGTATGTTGATTGATATGCTCATAGATGTTTACTTCCTGTTATACATTTTCTTTATATGCTGTGTATATGATTTCATGTTTTGGGTTTGAATCCTGAGAGCGAGTATGAATGAGCTCCAATTGTTTCTCTGTCTCAGCGAGGATTCCTGCAAGGAGTGCAGTTGAATTGTCGGCAAGGAGTGCGTTGACAAAGGACTCAGATAGTTTAGCTTTTGTTTATCATTCACGCAGAAGTGTAGTTGAGCACAAGAGATGTGCAAGGAGTGCACAGGCCGAGTAAAAATCTCAGGGTTGCAAACCTGAGCGAAGTATTAAGAGACTACTGTTGCAGGTGTGTGCAGAGTTGAAGAGAATTCAACACTTGGAAGTGTTCGAAGATCTGCCGCAAGGAGTGCGAGCAATAGCTTTTTTGAAGGACTTGGAAGTCTTGGAAAGCTTGGAAGGATTCGGACCTTCGAAGCAGTCGAAGGAAGGTAGAGGAAAAGTACCTGGAAAGTTGAAGGAAGGCATAGCGGCGTCGGATTGCAGGAGCACAGATTCTCTGAGGAAGAACGAATGATCGAAATTCTCTGTGGAGGATTCACGAGATCCTATGAGCCGTCAGATCGCGGAAGAGAAGGGGAGATACGACAAGTATTCCCGAAGGTTCTAAGCTCAGGAGGAGTAGGACTGTAGATCTAAGCCACAAGAGCTATTGGATTCACAAGTGAATCCCTATTTCGGGATTTCATGGGTGGAAGTCCCGTAAACTTTGCAATGGGAATCGCGATATCACAAAACGCGAAGTCCCGAAGGCTAAAAGGAAAGTGTGGGGCCATAGGAGTTGGCGAGGAAGATAGGTGTCACACTATCGACATGGAGTCAAACTCCGTTGACCATTTCAGGATTTCGTGGAGTGAAGTTCTGAAGCCCTTGCATTAATATTTGTGACATTACAAAGTCTGAAGTCCTGATGGAGTGAAGGGGCGTTGAAAAGTCAAACTCGCTAGTGCATCGATGTTTTGGGACATCAGGATTCGGAAGTCGAGGAGGTGAGTTTCCTGACACCGTGATCACCGAAATCATGATAAGGAGAAATCCGATAGAGAGAAAAGGTCAGCATTGACTGTTCTCGGGTTTCAGAGATTCGGAGACAGGATGCTTAATCACCGATCTGCGAAGGTGTGAAGGTGTGAAGTCTGACTTCCCGAGGTATAAAGGGGGAATCTCCCGAAGTTAGTTGTGGGTGCAGATTTCCTGAAAGGGAAATAGAAGAGTTGTTTTAGAGTTCTTCGGGGCCGAGAAGAGAATAAGATCCTGAGGACATGGACCTTCTGACCTGCGGTTGTGGAGGCGTTGTTGTTAGTTTGGTATCAGAGCATAGAAGGACTCTTTTCTTTCTGTAGTAGAGAAAAGAAGAATTCACCATGCCGCCGAGGAGAAGAGATAGACAATCACCTGATCTGCAAGAGGAGAGGGAAATGTCGAGAAGAAGGGGTAGGCAGATGCAAAATCTAGAAATGGAGAGAGAGATGCATGATCTACGAGCCAGACTCGAAGACATGGAAACAACACAGAGGTGTATAGTCAGTGTTGGGGATCTTAGTGATTCCGAAAGTGAAGTTGAAGTAGAACATGAAGAAGAAGTTGCAGCCGAGGATGCTGCAAACGAGCATTTGATCAAAGCTATTGCAAGAATGGGTGCAAGAGCGAAAATGGACATTCCAGTTTATGAGGGAAACTTGGATGCAGAGGAGCTTCTAGACTAGATTAGAGCTCTAGACACATACTTTGACTATGAAGATGTCGAAGAGGACAAGAAGGTCAAGCATGTTGTCACAAGATTGAAAGGACACGCATTATTGTGGTGGGATGAACTACAAGCTAACAGACACTGCAAAGGAAAGAAAAAGATCAAAAGCTGGGATAGGATGATCGCAAAGATGAAGGCAAAATTCATCCCCAGAGATTATCAAATTACTCTGTTTCGAAGGATGCAGAACTTGAGACAGAAGTTGATGTCGATAAAAGAATACACTGAATAATTCTACAAACTGAACATCAGGGTAGGTCATCGGGAAAAATATGATGAGAAGGTTTCCAGATACATGAATGGCCTAAGATACGATATCCAGGATGACATGAGCATGTTGACTATCCGAACAGTGGAAGATGCTTATCAATTGGCTTTGAAAGTTGAAGAGAAGCTAAGCCGAAAGCAGGGTCAAAGAGGCCGAGGCAGAAGTCAGCCCAGAGGCAAATCAGTTACCCAGGATAGAACCCAGAAGCCCAAGGAGGACTGGAAGAAACCTCAGACTTGAACTGAGAGAGGTGGAACCTCACAGCGGGGTAAATATGCTGAACAAAGAGGGCAACATACCGAATAGAGAGGAGATTATGCTGATAATAATATGATTCCTCGTACCAGAGGTAGATGAAGAGGAAGAGGTGGAATAATAAAATGATTCACATGTGGAAAGAATGGGCACAAGTCTTATGAGTGTCCTGATAAAAAGAAATAAGGAGGAGAAGCTCACATCGTCGAAGCACAGAGGAGGGATGTTGAAGCAGAAGATGCTGGAGGAAGATCATTGATGATGCGAAAATCTCTTTTGACACCCGAGAAGGAGGTGGAGAGTTAAGTCCAAAGGAATAGGATTTTCCAGACTGCTTGCAAGACCAAGGACAAGGTATGCAAGGTCATCATGGACAGTGGTAGCACAGATAATCTCATTTCAACTGAGATGGTAGAAAAGCTGGAGCTGGAGATGATTGATCATCCAAGCCCGTATAGAATTTCGTGGCTACAAAAGGACATCAGGTAACTGTCACTAAATAGTATTTAGTTGAATTCAAGATAGGAGGATATAATGATAAGATCTTGTGTGATGTTATTCCTATGGATGTTTGTCATCTATTGCTAGGTAGACTGTGGCAATATGACAGGAATGTGATTCATGACGGGAGAATGAGCACATACACCCTAGAGAAGAATGGGAGAACTCACATGTTGCTTCCAATTAAGGATAAGGAGGTGAAGCCTGAAGTAAGCAACACTGTACTTATCATGAGTGGGAAGGAACTTCTTACCGAGGTAAATAAAAAAGAAGAACTGCAATTCGTTGTTGTCAGGAAACTGAGGATTGTTTTGACCAGCACAAGAGTAGATGATTTACCAGAAGAGATTCAGGAACTGCTAGAAGAGTTCGTTGACATAGTAGTGGACGAACTACCTCATTCGTTTCCACCGATCAGAAGTGTGAGTCATCATATTGATCTCATACCAAGAGCCAATTTACCGAACAAAGCCGTGTACAGATTGATGCTGCAAGAGAATGAAGAGGTCAAAAGACAAGTCCAGGATTTGATGGACAAAGGTTTGGTTAGAGAAAGCTTGAGTCCATGTGTTGTTCTAACAGTACTCAATCCGAAGAAAGACGGAGGATGGAGGATGTGTACTGACTCGAGGGTGATCAACAAGATAACCATCAGGTACAGATTTCCATTGTCGAGGATGGATGATCTGATGGATTGCTTGAGTGGAGAAAAATTATTTTCAAAGATTGATTTGAAGAGTGGATATCACCAGATTCGCATGAGGGAAGGTGATGAATGGAAAACAACCTTCAAAACCAATGAAGGGTTGTATGAATGGCTTGTTATGTCGTTTGCCTTAACAAATGCGCCAAGTACTTTCATGAGATTGATGAATGAAGTCCTGAGGGAGTTCATCGAAAAATTTGTTATCGTATATCTTGATGATATATTGATTTTCAGCAGATCGGAGGCTGAACATCTGAAACATTTGGCTACAGTGATGAAGAGGCTACAGCAAGAGAAGTTGTTGATAAACATGAAGAAATCCTCATTCATGAAGACAGAGCTCATTTATTTGGGGTTTGTTATTTCTGCAGACAAGTTGAGGATGGATCCAGAAAAGGTGGAGGTAATCAAGAATTGGCCATCACCAAAGAATATATTTGAGGTGAGAAGTTTCCACGAATTGTCTAGTTTCTACCGAAAATTCATCAAAAAATTTAGTGGAATTAGTGCAGCGATGATGGAAACAGTGAAAAAGAGACATAAGTCTTTTCACTAGACAGAAGAGGCTGAGAAGAGTTTTAATCTGTTGAAATGAAAGATCACGGAACAACCAATTTTGGTGTTGCCGGATTTCCGAAAGACATTTCAAGTGAAATGCGATGCAAGTGGATTTGCAATAGGGGCAGTCTTGAGTCAAGAAGACAGGCTGATAGCATACTTCAGTGAGAAGCTGAATGAAGAAAAGGTGAAGTACTCCACATACGATAAGGAATTTTATGCTATCATTCAGGCATTGAAGAAGTGGAGGCATTACTTAATTCCCAAGGATTTTGTTTTGTACAGTGACAATCATGCATTGCAGTTTGTGACTCAACAGGAGAAGTTGAATCAGAGACATGTTAAATGGGTGGAATATATGAAGAATTTCACTTTTGTGATTAAACATATTTCTGGTACTGCTAACAAAGTGGTTGATGCTTTGAGAAGGAAATGTTTTCTATTGCAGGAGTTCAGAGTCAAAACATTGGGTTTTGATGATCTCAGGGACATGTACGCAGATGATCCAGATTTTAAAGAGGCGTATGAAGAAACTGAGAATCCAATTCTCAGAGATAGGAGCCAATGGGCAAAATACATGATCCAGGAGGGATTGTTGTTCAAAGGTAATCAACTATGTATTCTAAAATGCTCCATGAGGGAGAACTTACTAAAGGAAAAACACAGCGGAGGATTGGTCGGACACTTCGGTCATGACAAAACATTCGCAAAACTGAATGAGTCATACTTTTGGCTAGTAATGAGAGAAGAGGTCAAGATATTTGTGGACAGATGCAGGATTTGTCAGCATTCGAAAGGAAGGAGGCAGAATGCAGGGTTTTATCAACCATTTCCCATACTTGAGAAGCCGTGGGATGTAATTAGCATGGATTTTATATTGGGGTTTCCAAGACACAAAGAGGATTTGACTCAATCTTTGTGGTGGTGGATAGATTTTCCAAGATGGCACATTTTATCCCATGTCAGAAAACCAGCGACGCAACTCACATTGCAAACCTGTTTTTCAAAGAAGTCATTCGACTTCATGGCTTACCAAGAAGCATAGTTTCGGATAGAGATACGAAGTTCATAGGGCACTTCTGGAGGACTTTAGGGAAGAAGCTCGGAACTAATTTGTCATTTAGTTCATCTTATCATCCTTAGATGGATGGACAGACAAAAGTGGTGAACAGATGTTTGGGAGACTTGTTGAGGAGCTTGGTGACAGAACACCACAGCCAGTGGGACAATATATTACCACAGGCAGAGTTTGCGTATAACGACTCAGTTAACAGAAGCACAGGGCAGAGTCCATTTCAGATTGTTTATGGCATGCAGCCGAGAGGGATTTCTGAGCTGATGGATTCAAAACATACTGCGACTAAGAGCGTTAGTGCAGAAGATTTCGCAGAGGCGATGAAGGAACTTCACAGCCAGGTAAAGGACTGACTACAAAACTCAAACCAAGAATATAAGTGCAGAGTAGATCAACACAGGAGACAACTTCAGTTTGAAGTTGGTGATTTGATTCTGGCACATTTGAGAAGGGAAAGGTTCCCGAGAGGAATGTATAATAAGTTGAAGATGAAGAAAATCGGACCATGCAAGGTCTTGAAGAAATTTGGGGCGAATGCTTACGAGATTGAATTATCGGATGGGATCGGAATTTCTCCAATATTCAATATCTCATATTTGTACCCATATAAAGCTAAGGAAACAGGGACAAAAAATGAATAGCCAGAGGTTCAGTGGCGAAAGTAGATGCCAGTTGCAGAAAAGCCGCAGATGGAGCGCATACTGGACAAAAGAGTGAGCAAGAAGACCAGAAGAAAGCAATACTTTGAGTATTTGGTCAAGTGGAAGGGCCATCCAGTTGAAGATGCCAGTTGGGAGAACAAAGTAGATATCTAGAGGCATGGACAGACCATGCACGAGCTCATGGACAGGAGCCCATGAAAATATTCAAGCAAGGGAGTATGATGTAGGAGCATCGCCGACGTCAAGTGAGCCAGCGCAGAGACACCGGACAGCTGGACAAGCCCAACGCAAATTTTGAATTTCTCTTAAATTTAATGCGCCAACCTTAAAAATGTGTGATAATTTATTGAAGGCGCACTTGTAATATTGTAAATAGATCTTGAGCGTCCCGCTCACGTCTGTGTTAGATAGAGGCAATTATGATAATAAATGTAAGTAGGTAGAATTGAATGTGTAGATTAGATAGTTTTAGAAAGAAGGAGGGAAACGGGATATAGACACCCTCACTTGTATCATTGTAACATTAGAGAGAACAAGAAGAATAGAGCAAGAACATGCAGAGAGCTGTGTAAGAACACCCATGTACAGATATTTGGATTAATAGAAAGAGTTTGATTCAAATTCACGGCATCGTGTTGTTCTCTGTGTATGTATGTTGATTGATATGCTCATGGATGTTTACTTCCTGTTATACATTTGCTTTATATGCTGTGTATATGATTTCATGTTTTCGGTTTGAAGCCTGAGAGGGAGTAGGAATGAGTTCCAATTGTTTCTCTGTCTGAGTGAGTATTCCTGCAAGGAGTGCAGTTGAATTGTTTGCAAGGAGTGCGTTGACAAAGGACTCAGATAGTTTAGCTTTTGTTTCTCATTCACGTAGAAGTGCAGTTGAGCACAGGAGCCGTGCAAGGAGTGCACAGGCCGAGTAAAAATATCAGGGTTGCGAACCTGAGTGAAGTATTAAGAGACTACTGCTGCAGGTGTGTGCAGAGTCGAAGAGAATTCAGCACTTGGAAGTGTTCAAAAATATGCCGCAAGGAGTGTGAGTAGGAGCTTTTCTGAAGGACTTGGAAGTCTTGGAATGCTTGGAAGGATTCATACCTTTGAAGGAGTCGAAGGAAGGTAGAGGCAAAGTACCTGGAAAGTTGAAGGAAGGCATAGCGACGTCGGACTGCAGGAGGACAGATTCTCAGAGGAAGAACGGACGATCAGAATTCTCTGTGGAGGATTCGCGAGATCCCGTGAGCTGTCAGATCTCGCGGAAGAGAAGGGGAGATATGACAAGTATTCCTGAAGGTTCTAAGCTCAGGAGAAGTAGGACCATAGATCTAAGCCACAAGAGCCATTGGATTCACAAGTGAATCCCTATTTCAGGATTTCGTGGGTGGAAGTCCCATAAACTTTGCAACGGGAATTGCGATATCATGAAACGCGAAGTCCCGAAGGCTAAAAGGACAGTGTGGGGCCATAGGAGTCAGCGAGGAAGACAGGTGGCACACTATCGACACAGAGTCAAACTCCATTGACCATTTTAGGATTTCGTGGAGTGAAGTTCTAAAGCCCTTGCATTAGGATTCATGACATTGCGAAGTCCGAAGTCCCGATGGAGTGAAGGGGCGTTGAAAAGTCAAACTCGCTAGCGCATCGACGTTTTGGGACATCGGGATTATGAAGTCGAGGAGGTGAGTTTCTCGATACCGTGATCATCGAAATCGCGATAAGGATAAATCCGAGAGAGAGAAAAGGTCAGTGTTGACTCTTCTCGGGTTTCGGAGATTCAGAGACAGGACGCTTAATCACCAATCCGCGAAGGTGCGAAGGTGTGAAGTCCGACCTTCGGAGGTATAAAGGGGGAATCTCCCGAAGTTGGTTGTGGGTGAAGATTTCCCAAAAGGGAAATAGAAGAGTTGTTTTAGAGTTCTTTGGGGCTGAGAAGAGAAGAAGATCCTAAGGACATGGACCTTCCGACCTGCAATTGTGGAGGTGTTGTCGTCATTAAAACTTAATTTAAATGAGATTTGGGGAAAGATGGAAGTTCTAAAAAATCTATAAAAGAAAGGGAACAGAAGGAAGAAGGGGATGGGCTGTTAGCGTAATGTTACACTGCTGGATTTGTGACTTGACTGATTACTTGTGGGGAGTTGGGATTTCCCAGCTCGGATAGGAGTGGTATCTCGGCCTTGCGAGGTGCGCTGGGAGCTAGATGTACCATCTAGATAGTGTGTGGCCCCTTTGCAGCTCAGGGGGCTAAAGGGGAAGCAGAGTACCCCTAGCGTTGGCTGGGAGGTACCGGTGAGGTCTCGATGATCGGCGAGTGGGAGCAGCACAGAGCTCAAGTGCAGGATAGCATCTTCAGGTTATTCGCCATTGGTCATAGGTACACAAGTGCGTTTGTTTGTTTAAGAATAAAAGGAAAATTGTTTAAAGTTGTATATGAATCCTTATGATAACGATTGATGTGTTGAATTTTGGATCATCCCGTTTCCTTGTTGTTGGTTTTTGTGTCTAGACTGTTATAACCCTGCAATCCTTTCGATGAGTTATCCTTGGCTCTGCCATTCTCTTACTATTGGATGCAATTTCTTATTGGTGTTCTTTAGGTGTTTATAAATTATGGTGGGCATTTTTATATATTACTATGGGCATTTTGTATTGCTGTAGGTGTTTATAAATTATGGTGGGCGTTTTTATATATGACTGTGGGCGTTTTTATCTGACTGTGGGCATTTTTATATATGGCTATGGGCGTTTGTAATAATGTGGGCGTTTATATATTATTGTGGGCATTTTGTATTGTTGTAGGCGTTTATAAATTATGGTGGGCGTTTTTATATATGACTATGGGCATTTTGTTTTAATGTGGGCATTTATATATGACTGTGGGTGTTTATATCTGACTGTGGGCATTTTTATATATGGCTATGGGTGTTTTGTAATAATGTGGGCGTTTATGTATTACTGTGGGCATTTTGTATTGCTGTAGGAATTTATAAATTACGGTGGGCATTTTTATATATGACTGTGGGTGTTTTGTTTTAATGTGGGCATTTATAAATGACTATGGGCATTTATATCTGATTGTGGGCATTTTTATATATGACTATGGGCGTTTTGTAATAATGTGGGTGTTTATATATTACTGTGGCCATTTTGTATTGCTGTAGGCGTTTATAAGTTACGGTGGGCGTTTATATATGACTGTGGGCGTTTTTATATATGAATGTGGGCGTTTTGTTTTAATGTGGGCATTTATATATGACTATGGGCATTTGTATCTGACTGTGGGTGTTTTGTATTGATGTGGGTGTTTTTTATTGATGTGGGCATTTATATGTATTACTGTGGGTGTTTTCTATTACTATGGGCATTTGGGTGGACTGTGTTCCTCCTTACTCGGCCATTCTTGCTATTCTCAGCCATCTCAATGGATCCCAGGTGTAGCCTCTCATCAATGCACCTTTAAACTGCCCTTATAAGGAATAGAAGGAGATGAAACGACTGGAACAAGAGATGACAGCGTTACATTAATTGATAATATCGATTTTATTTGTCTCGTTACTAAATGCCATATTATTATTGTAATCATTACCTAATAGTAGCCCCTATTTTATCTTAGATAATGCTACTTTAAATCTAATGGCTAGGAGATGGAGGAGTGACTTAACTTAGAAAATGTTGACCGGATGAGACTTATTAAAGTTAGCAATAACAGCATTAGCCAACTACCATAATTGGCTATTTATAACAGTCTACTTTATGTTAATCAAGCATTCTACTTTATAACAACAACTACTTTACTTGTTAGTATTTACAATAGCAATCTACCTTATTTTCAATAAAAGCAATCTACTTTTTAGTTAATGTTTCATAACAACAACTACCTTATTATGTTAGTCCGTAAAAATAGCAATCTACCATATTTTAAATGAAAGCAATCTATTTTTCCAGTTAATATTCATGGCCACAACTACTTTATTTCGTTAGAATTTAAAAATGGCAATCTACTTTATTTTAATAAACGCAACTTACCTTTCAGTTAACATTTCCTAACAAGCAATTACTTTATTTCAGTTAGTATGTAATAAAAGCAAGCTGCCTTAATTAGTCAATGCCTCAATTAAGGCTAAGGGATAGTAGATAGAGAGGATAATTATTTATAGATAGTATTGATGCTGAATTGTTTATGGTAATTACAACAAATTGGGTAAGCTCTTAAGTAAAAAAAAATTATTTTCAAGCATTATATATTTCCAAAAATTTGCATACCTACAATTGATGTTATGATGGTGTGTCCATGTGCCTTGAAGGGAACTAATAATTAGTAGGCACCATGAAAAGAGGTGATGCTTGTTGAATTAAGTTATAGTTTTTGTGCCACGAAATCATTACTTTTGTTTTGGATGTTGCGTTAATTATTGGTTCTCAATTACTGGCTATCGATTATAAATTTAGATCATTGAGTTAATGTTAATATTAATTTATATGCTTGCAATAAAAGATTTTGAATATTGCGTTAATTAGGGATTTATGACCATTGCATTGTTGAGACAATTATTGGTTCCTAATTATTGTCTATCGAATTATAAGTTTAGATCATTGAATGAATGTTGATGTAAATTTTACAATGTTTGCGTCAAATGATTTTAGGATATTTCGTTAATTATTGATCTATAATTAAAGATTAAATGTTAATTATTGCGTTAACTGACAATTATAACTAATCATTATATTTACGATTATAATTAATGACTAATTTTCTTGTTAAATGTTAAACCAGTCGAAGTTCAGACTTGTACAATAAAGTCCCTTGAATGTTGTTTTAGAGGGTACCTTGATGACGAATTATGATCTAAAGTTGCGCATTGGAATGGCCTTAAGACGCATATAGATGGTAACCCTTGTTTAAGTAATGTTGTACTGGGTTGTACACCTTGTGTGCTTGGTCTTCTTTTGTCAGGCGAGATGTAGACACCTCCATGTTCCTCAGAACAGTCGCCAACCCTGAGACCTTAAATGGTTAAAATTGATGGGAACCTGGGCTTGAGCGTTGCTTATGTGTCTTGGAGGTCCTAACCATTGGAGGGTAGATCGAATGGGTAGTCAGTCTTATTATTTGTCGGTTGATTGTCGTTCATTGCTTGCAAAGGTTCATGTGCGTCTTAGGTCTTTTTGTTTTCATCGCATTGTATGCATCATGTTCATCGTCATATGGTGACATAGAGTTGAATGTATTTATTATCCTTGTACCCACGTGCACACACACAAAAAAAAAATTGCACTTGTTATAAGAGGTTTGTCGTCGTAACGAGGAGTTTCGTTACATCGTGCCACCTGTATAACTGGCTGCATTACATCTGGTCTGGATGTTGTCACATATAGTAGGATACCAATCATTGACCTGTATTTCCTTTGATATGTAGAGTTTGAATCATCATCTTTTCTCAACTTGCAACTGGTTTGCATGGGAGTGATAACTGGTTTGCAATATTTCATTACGAACCTCTTTAGCATTTCTCTGATATACTTGGTTTGAGAAATAAAAATTCCTTTGTTTCTTTGACGTATCTGAAGATCCAGAAAGAAGTATAGTTTTCCAAGTAATGACATTTCAAATTCATTTTTCATGTCCTTTGCAAATTTATGTCTTAACCTGTCATCAATACTTCCAAAAATAATATCATCAACATAAACTTCAATTAATAAAATTCTATCTTGAGTTACCTTGATGTAGAGGTTATTTTATGCACTTCTTTTTCTAAACCCTGCCTACTGTAGATATTTATCCAGTCTAAAATGCCATGCTCTAGGAGCCTATTTTAGACCATAAAAGGCCTTCTTTAAATTACACACATAATCTGCATTCTATGACAACTTAAATCCTTCTGGTTGTTCAATGTATACTTCTTCTTCAAGTTCCCCATTCAGAAAATATGATTTTATGTCCATATGATACACTTTAATATTTTTGGAGCATGCATAAGCTAAAAGAAATCAGATTGCTTCCATTCTGGAAACTGGGGAAAATATCTCTTCAAAGTCGATTCCTTCAGCCTGTGCATATCCTTTACATACCAATCTAACTTTGTTTCTTGTAACATGTCCATCTTCATTCAATTTATTCCTGTATACCCACTTTGTGACGATCATATTCTTATCCTTTGGTCTTGGAACCAATTCCCAAGTGTCATTTTTCTCTATTTGATCCAATTCTTCATCCATGGCCTTACTCCAAAATTCACCCTTGTTGGCCTATTCAAAAAAGGTTGGTTCAATCGTAGATGAGAGTGCTAGGTATGTTTTTTTTTGTGAAAGAATTCTTCTTTTAGTCTCAACTCTTGCATCTTTGTTTCCTATAATCTGATCTGAAGGATGATTCTTTTCTACTCTTCTTCTAGGTGTCTTTGGAGGAACTTTATGAACTTGCTCTTCTTCTTCTATCGGATCCTCTTCATCTTCCCCTTCTACTTCTTTTTCATCTTCTGCATCTTCTTCGTAAAGTTGTTCCATTGATTCATTTTCTTCTTCCTTTAATTATTGTATATCTTTTTCATCAATTGTTACGTTGATTCTTTCTCCACTTTGTTCAATCTTAGGTTGTAACACTTGTATGTTTTCCTTTTACTTGAGTAACCAACAAGTACTCCTTTGTCCAAACGAGAGTCAAAATTTTCCATTCTACCATCTTCTCTTTTGATGTAGCATTTTCTTCCAAAAACTCTGAAGTGCTTCACATTTGTTGGTCTTCCTTTTCATAGCTCGTAGGGAGTTTTTTCAGTGTTGTTTATGAGTATTACTCTGTTTTGAATGTGAAATTATGTATGCACTTCCTGTGTCCAAAATATATCTGTCAATTTGGAATCCATTAGCATTGTTTGATCCATTTCCAGTACTATCATGTTCTTTCATTCAACAACTCCATTTTGTTGATGTGTCCTAGCAATGAAGAATTTCCTTTTTATTCCATGACTGTTGCAGTAGTCCATAAATTCCTTTGAAGTGAAATCTCATCCATTATCATATCTCAAGCATTTTATCTTTGAATCCATTTCATTTCCAACCATTTCCTTGTAGACCTTGAAGTTTTCAAAAGATTCTAACTTATTCATGAGAAATCAAACTCCAGTCATTCTTGTATAATCATCAAATAATAAAATAAAGTATTTATCACTTTTTAAACCCTTTTTTGTAGTTGGTCCAACTAGATTAGTATGCACAAATTCTAGTGGTCTTGTCATTGAATATTCTTTTGATTTAAACCTGGTCTTTGTTTGCTTTCCTTGTTGAAAATGCTTGCATAAAGTGTTGGTTGGTTTCGTGATCTAGGGAATTTCTATAACTGCTTCCCTTTTGATGACTTTGACAAGGTTATCAAAATGTATGTGACCCATTATTCTATTCCATAGCCAAATTTCATCTTCATTTTCTAGGAAACACTTTTCATTTCCAATTTCACTTAATACATATATGTTTCTTGAAGTTGTCGTAGTTGTTGCAATCAATTTTCCTGAACCCTCTTTTCTTATATCTCACTTTTATGAATCAAAAGTAACTTTATGACCTTGGTCATACATTTGACTCACACTTAGAAGATTGTGTTTCATATCTTCTACTAGTAGAACATTTTCTTCCTTGTTATTCTTGTTCCCAATTATGACTGTGCCTTTTCCAATGATTTTAGTTGAATCATCATTTCCGAAGGATATTGCTCCATCTCTTTCCTTTCTTAATGTAAGAAACCTATATCTATCACATGCCATGTGTTTTAAACATCCATTGTCAACATACCAACCACGTTTCTTCTTCTTAACTTGTAGAGCGAGTGTGCGTTCTTCATTTCTATACTGATTCTTCTTTCTTATCCATGCCCTTAGATGAGGTTCTTGTCTACAACTATTGTTATTCTGTTGTGGTTCTCTAGGAGGGACTATCATTATGCAACCTTTGTCCATGTGTCCAAAGTTGTTACATTTGTAGCATTCCAGTTCAGTTCTCAAAGATTCAAACCTATTGTAACTTCTTCTTTGTGTTTTACTAGGCCTTCTTGGATAACCCTTTTGTGTATTACTTTCAAAGTTGTTTATGTTCTTGTTGTTATCTCTGCAATTCACAACTTTATGTCCAAAATTATTACATGCATAACATAAACCAAAAAAGATAGTGTGATACCTCGGAGTTGAAGATCTTGTGAAAGGAGCTACTCTTATGAATCCTTCTTCTTATTGAGGCCTGTTTGTTTCTATTGGTCATTGATTCTAAAATCTGAATCTTCTCAGTGGAGGAGTTTCCCTGTAATTTTCTTTGTAGACCTTCTTATCCCATTTGATTGTTTCTCCATAGATTTTTGGATATGTTTCTTGTTCTGTTGTTTTGGAGCTTGATCCCTTTTCTATTTGATTGTATCCAAGTCCAGACTTGTCATGATGAGGTTTTTGACTGCTGATAATGTCATTCAAAACTTTTGAGTTGTTCTGCATATTTTTCTTTTGAAGATCCTTTCTTAATGTGACAATTTTTTCTTCCAAATTTCCAATGATCCTGTCTCTTCCTTCTAGTTGTTCTTTCAGTGCTTCTTGAATTATTTTATCTTCTTCATTTTTAACCTTCAAATTTGTGATCATTTGTTCTAGTTCCTGAGTGTCTTCTTTCTTGTCTAGTTCCGCTTGTAGTTTCTTGTTTTTCTTCTTTTCTCTTCTGATAACTTCTATGGCACACAACAATTCTTATCGGTAGTCAACTTTTGCCTCTTCATATTCTTCTTCTAGCTCTTCATATTTGTGTTGAGAGTCTTCTTTATCAGATTCTTCTACTGCCATAAATATAACTCTTTATTTCTCACTATCACTGACTTCATCTTCATTTGATGATGATATGTCTTCTTTGGTGCATACACCTTTCTTGAAAACTTCATTTGTGGTTATTTTTTCTTTATATGTTTGTTTTTTATCTGAGTAACCTTCATAATTTCTCTTTTTGTTATGAGGACATTTGTTAGCAAAATGACCAATACCATCACAATTAAAACAAATCAAAGACAACTTGCCTCTATACCTGTCGTTAGTTCCTTTGTTCAATATTCTGACAAAGTTGGCCACTTCTTCATCATCTTTCGAGACATCATTGTTGTTGCTATGTTCTTTTTCTTTTTTCTTTCCCTTTTGCTTTGAAATTTTGGATGCTTTGAAGACTGCTTCTTTTATATTTGGATTTTCCTGTTCAATTCTCATTTCATATGCTGTGAATATTCCATGTAGTTCATCCATGCTTATCGATTTTAGATCTGATCTTTATTCTAGTGTTGATATCTTAGGGTCAAATCTCATAGGAAAATATCTTAGTACCTTTTGAGAAATTACAGATTATTTTGTTTCTTCTCCCAATCCCAAGATTGTATTTACTATTTCATCGGCTCGTAAAAAGTCAGTTGCAATGTTCTCATATTCCTTCATATTTAGTTGTTCGAACTGACCTCTATATGTTTGAAGCTTTGTTGCTTTTACTTTTGAATCTCCTTCATAAATATTTTGAAGTTTGTCCCAAATATCTTTAGCAGATTTACAATGTGAAACTTTGGCGAATATTGATTCTCCAAGACCATTCATAAGTGCATTTGTGGATTTGGAATTATTCTGACTAAGTTTCATAGCTTTGTCATTTGTCGGTGGAACTACTGGTACTATGTATACATCTACAATTGATTTAAAAATTTCAAATACATGTTCTTGTATATATGTCTTCATCCTTATTCTCCAAAAGGCATACTTATGTCCATCAAATTGTGGTATTCCATTTGTATACATGTTGTTTCTCTCCATGATCTACCTTTCACTCTTTAAACTAATTTTTTAAGGAACTTTCTATGATACCAATTGTTGGATTACTGAGAGGGGGGGTGAATCAATAATAGAGAAATCTAATCCTTTTTAACCATATATTTCAAGTGTTATATCAATGTAGCATTATCATCCAATATTTGTAGAGTAAATAAACAATGAACAAATGCACAATAATACACATACACAATACAATGGTGTTTTTACATGGAAACCTAAAGTGGGAGAAAACCACATAATTATTTTTCTTATATGTCTTGAAGAAGTACATTCATTGGAAGCACCAACTTCCTTTGTTTTCCAGTTGCAACTAGAAGGAGGCTCCAAAACCCTAGTTTCTCAAGCTAGAACCTGAGGCAAGATCCAACTCCCCAGTTCTCTTGCTACAACCAGAATGAGGCTAAAACACACTATGTTCTTCGACTACAACCAAAAGGTGGCTACAACCACCTATCCTTGCCTCGTCCAACACCCCTAATGTATAAGTAGAATGATGGAACCACTGTCACACTATCACTGTGAGATATACTACTGTAAATATGTACCAATAAACTTGCACCAAACAACATGTACTAATAACCTGAACCGTGTATCAACCATGCATCAACCTATACCTCAACTTGTAATCAACCTGTAGCATAAACAAGTGCATCAACCATGCACCAACCTATACCAAACAACATGTAATCAAATTCTACCATAAAAAAGTGCATCAAACATGAACCAACCTGTACCTCAACCTGCAAGCCTTCCTTAACTTTAACAACAAGAGACTAGCATTTTCATCAATCTTTACTTTAGTCTCACATGACTAGTTTTGGATTAGTCAAAAACACTAACTTGAAAAAATCATAACTATGTTCATTTAATGAATAATGATATGAAAATAGTACACAATGTTCTTCAGTGTGTTTTATGCAATTCCTCCAGGTGTCACTACTTGGAACCTCTCAGAAAATAAGTTATAGAAAAAAAGGCATACCTTTTTGAATTCTAGCTTATTCTAGTGAGTGAACTTGTAGAGCGTGCCCCACAAAGGATATTTTTTGTATGAATATGAAAATTGTACACATAATACTAAATAATTTACTCTAACCAACACATTTTTTCTTACTAAATTTTGATATGTTATGAAGATGTTATGACGTTTTTACCCGAAACACATATTTTAGACTAGCTTAAGGACTAGCCACAAACCCTATTTTCCACAGAGTGTAATTCCAAAAATGCAACGAACCACAAGATAAAATTCATACCACAACTACTTGGATATGTTTTCTCAATGGCCTCCCAATTTCATATTCTGACTCATTCTATAAAAAATGTTATTGTGAAAATGGTGAGATGACCTGTAAATAACATACCTTAGAAAACATCATCAAAAGAATTTACCCTTGAATTTTGGCCTTCTTTACTTCACCTTACCCCTAAAATTTAGCTTAGATATCCTTTGGTTACCTCAGTCACCTGTATATATTTAATATGCTTAAGTGTGATTAAAATGAGAGAGTCGTGGCTCTTATTTATACTTTCATGTAGCTTCCTCAAGGGCTTACCTTTTAACCATCTTAACACAATTTCCTTATTTTAGGGCTAACCCACTTATAACCACTTTCCATAATTAGAAAGTTCTCCATTTAATTTATTATTTAAATAATCCTCCTTGACTTTGTGAGTTCACTTTATTATTTAAATAATCCTCTTTGACTTTGTCACTTCACTTTATTATTTAAATAATCCTCTTTGACTTTGTCACTTCACTTTATTTTTTAAATAATTATTTTTGACTTTCTCACTTAACTTTATTATTTAAATAATTTCTTCTTTGCAATCACTTTGACTTCTTTGACCTTTTGGGGCTTCAAGCCAACATATGAGGGTCCTCCAAATTTGTAAGGCCATAACTCTCAAACTATGAGGAGTTATGTGATGTTCCACATACCACCAGAAATGGTATGACATGTACTATCCATATAGAATAATCTTACCTACAAATATATCAAAAATCATACCATTATACATAAAACAAACTTGGGTCCACTACCCAAACCTTTGTACTACCAGAATTCTCTACTACACTTTCTTCAAGGGTTGAAATCAATGACAACCAACCCAATTAATGAACACATTTCCCAATGTCATGATAGTTAAATGTCCTTATAACAATAATAAATCATCATCTACAAATTTAAAGTTGATTTTATATCAATGTTCTTAGAACACATATAAATCATCATCTAAAACATAGATATCAAGTAGATTTGTTATCAATGTCTTGAATACGTGTATACATTATTGAAGATTTTTTTATCAATTTGTTCTTATTACAAGTATAATTCATTATCTGCAAAGTTAAATATGATTTTCTATCATTGTCCTTAGGACAAGTATAAATAATTTTCTACAAAGAAAAATATGATTCAAAACATTGCATTTAACATTTCCCAACATCGTGATTGTGACAGAAATTTCCCAACAATATAATCATTCAAGACATTGCATTGTGAAGAAAATTTCCTGTGTCGCATTGTGACAACCATTTCCCAACATTAAAAAAGAAAAATATGATTCTAAAATGTGTCATGTGTTTCTCAACATCACATTATAATGAACATTTCCAAACATCATATTGTGACAAACATTTCCCAACGTCGCAATGTGTCGAACATTTCCTAATGTCTCATTGTGATGAACATTTCACAACATCACACTGTGATGAACATTTACCAATGTCACACTGTGACGAATATTTCCCAATGTGGATTTATGACGAACATTTCTCACTGTCACAATGTGACGAACATTTCACAATGTCACATTGTGACACACATTTCCCATTTTCCCTTTCTAACAAACATTTGACAATGTCGCATTGTGACCAACATTTCCTAATGTAGAATTATGATGAACATTTCCCAAAGTCACAATGTGACGAACATTTCCCAATGTTGCAATTTCACGAGCATTTTCCAATATATAAACTTCTTCCACACAATGATTTGGGGATGTCTCTCCAGTTCACCAAAAGATTTATTTCTCTGCGATTAATGTGGTTTTTACTCTCTGCAATTTTGTTTTTAATTTTCCCAGCAAATCCATTGCTTCTACAGGGAAAATTCCTCTTTAATGCTCAACAATTTTTGTGGTCTTTACTCAAGAGATTATGTTTTTCATCGCCCAACGATTTCATACCTTCTTTGCGTTGATCAGGTATAACCTGCATTAATTTCCAATGCTCAACGTTCCTACTTTATCTCTGTGTTTTCACTTCCTCGACATTTATCTTAAACGAGTTTGAGAGCTCTTCAAATTTTGAAAGGTGGATGGCTAGGGTTTCTCCTGATGTTTTCTTTTTCTTGATAGCTTATTGTGATTCCTCCTTCCTCAAATGGTAAAATACTTATGCATTTTTTAACCACTTCCGTGTTGTTTTAACCTGCGATTTATCTCGGGGTAATATCTGTGATTTGGCAAATCATTTTACTCAAACACCTCTGTAATTTCATTGATGACCTCTACATTACCTTTCTCAGTGTCCAGTTAATTTTTCCCTGAAATTCATATTTTTCCCTCTAGAGTTTATGTTTCTTTCCTCTATGTTTTGGGAAAATTTCTAAGCTTGATTCCATTACTCCCTTTCCCAACAAATTTCAGGCTCATTAACCCAATCGTTTACCACTCCTTCACCCAATGATTTGTTCATCTCCCTCAATGAATTTAACATTGTGATAGTTTTTTTTTGCTGGCTATCTTTCCCAACCTTTACTTTTGTGACTAAGGTAAGGGTGGAGTGTGATCTCTTGTGGATATACCTCCAATTTCTCTGCCCTTCCAATAGTCTCAATGGAGGAACCTTCCATTCTTGACGGTTCTTCAACGAATCCTAGATCTAGAACCTTTTTGGAACCTCTCCCTTGCACGACCCTCATGAGAATTGATGCAGCGGGTTTAAAAAGAGGGAACTTTCCATAGCTTGTGATCCATTTAAAATTCGGGCTAGAAGTTGAGCTCGATAAGATTATGGTAATACATTCAAAAATCTTTAATTTGTTATGTGTTATGTTTCAAGTTTTTGCTGAAGAGTGCTTGAGTAGTGCCTTGATTTTCATTTTAAATTATAACTTTTATTGTAGAGTTAGAGTGGGCTCAAGGTTAAGAAATTGTGTCTTGGAAGCCATAGTTTCAAATCCAAAGGAGATAGAGTACCTACACCTCCCTAGAGTTAAATTTAAACCCTTTTTATTTTTAGCATTAAACTATTGAAGATAACCCATTTAAGTGGTTAACCTTCCTAATATATAAATAACATTTATTTTTATAATTCTCCAACCTACATTTAACCCTTGTTGGAATGAACGATAGATATAGTTTCCTTCTTAGTATCAATTGTTTGGGTAGAACAGATACTTTGTAAGGGCCTGGAGTATTAATGTCATTGAATTTACGATATCGTGGATGGATCCATATACGTCTTAAAGCGGGTAACTACTCTCAGTTGCATCATGCCTCCCTTATGTAATTCCTCTCACTCTTGTATTAATTATCAAGGAAGGCATGAGGACTTTGAATCCTGTAAACAAAAACACAAATATATGATGAAAGAATCGTTGAGAAAATGAATAAAGGCGAAGCGTTTGTAATATTCCCATCAACGTAGATATTACCAATAATGGGCGATTCATACAAGGAAAAACAATGCAGACTAGATTTAAGACAGAGCTTAGAATACTCAAGATGAAAGGAGTTGGGGGAATTGTGCAAAAATAAAAACACAGAGGTGAAGAATATGTAAAAACGAGGATCGACATCTTCCTCCAGATTGTTCTCGATAACCATTCTAACTAAAGGTACGACAAAGAAGGAATAATATTCAATAATCCAAACGTAAGACAATTTTTAATCACGAAAAGAGGGGTTTAGATATACAACAAATATTAAATAAAATTTCGACACACATTCCATAATATTCATATTTTCCTCAGCATGAATTAACATCAATATTCATAAAACCTTTAAAATATCAATACAAGATGGAGTATCGTAACCAATAAATCTGGCATTGATGAGGATTGATATTGTTCAGGAACTCTTCTCGAACGTGTGCCTCGCTCCTTAGTTTTCAAATCCAAGGACTTCACTGGTACCTCCCAACCAATGCTAGGGGTATTCTTCTTCCCCCTTAGCCCCCTGAGCCGCAAAGGGTCCACGCATAAACAAAACCATAACCCTCTATCTCCTAGCTCACCTCGCAAGGTATATCCACCACTCTCTCTCATGGTGGGTATCCCAACTCTCACAAGTAAAACCAATCAGAATTTTTACACCATAACCTCACTCATAACCAATCATGATCCATTACTCATCTCAACCATGTGTTTTATAGAATTTCCTCAGTGACACCTTTCCATTTGCACATTTAATTATTATTTTTAATAATTAATTAGGAATTATTCCCCCCATAAACTTTTTACCCTTTCCCTTAGTTGCACAAGTAAATCCACAATTTATTTTAATTAAAAGTCTATTTCCCTCACCCATCGTAAAAGCTCTCCTAAAATCACTCCTAGTTGTTGCTTTATTCTCTTTATTCCCTTTATTCCTAATTAATGAATGAGGCCTTTCAAAAAATAAGTTGAGTTAAAATATGAATGTTCTCTAGTTACACTAGTGTTAACTAGACTCTAGATACCTTTCTATGCTTACACAATTTTTATGTTTTATTCCTTTCTTATTTTAAATTCTAATTTGGTATTTTTTGCACACATATGTATTGTATTAATTCTTTAGATTTATTTCATCTCTCTTAATATATTAAGTTGGTTCACCCTTTTTCTTGTTTAATTTAATTTGTAATTTATTTTTAGTAATCTCACCAAGATTTAGACTTAAGCTTAAAATCAAATAGGCTTAGACGTTCATTTGGGGGTATTAAATTAATAATTCCAATCCTTAATTGAATAATTAAATCCAGCAATGCTTAAATATATTACAAGATGTAAAAATTCGCTCAAGGTTTTCTAGTCCATCTAGGTTCATTGGCTTAAATTTTATTTACGTGACATGCCCTTCATGATGCACTCTGTGCTCCAAGGGTGCCACTCACATTTGATTCAAATTTTAATTACACGATTCTCCCTTCAAGACGCACTCTGTGCTCCAAGGGTGCCACTCGCCTTTGAATGGTTTTGGTACTTGCGCAACCCTTGGAGTCAATAATCCATTTAGGATACCTTGTGTGAGAATAAGGGATTCTCAGTAATAATGACCCTACCTTATTGCGTGCCCCCTAGAAATCTTCGTGAGTGATTGTCTCAGTCTGCCCTCACGGCGTCGTGGATCTCTCAAACTAGGTAATATTTAACCTACAATTTGAGCCACGACGAGAGTGATAGTAAGTTGTGTGAAGGATGTTGTCAGACCTCTCCCTCAATATCTGGTTTATGTGCATGGCCCCTTTAATCCTTATGTGAGTCAAATTAACAAGAAATTGCCAGCCTGCATCCATCACAAAAATTTTTCAATGATCCATAAACCACATCATAATATAATCGATCATATGTCACATATGCATAAATGAAATACTCAAACCAATACAATCCACTCCCTGACTCAATCCGGAGTCCAAGGAGGTCCATTTATGCCATTGACATCCTCAATTTTTCAAGTGTCTTACACACTCAGGGGACACCCGTCAATAGCAGTTGTCAATACATAGATATCAAATAACATAACATCATAATCCATCAATATCATCACAAAATCCATAAGAGAAATAAATAACCATATACTATAACTGGATCACTTGCACACAAGTGTCGTCAAAGAATAAGTCATTATCGTGTGCTTGCAAGAGCCAGATGTTACATACACCCCCTCTTGTTTTAAACTTTTCCCTAAAGTTGTACACTATATAAAATGCATTAAATAAATCATATGACAAGATCTATATGTCTAAGTATCAAATAAATATGGAAACTATTGGTGCATACCATATGTGTCCTCCCACGTATCCGAGTGCGGACTATAATTGTCCCACTAGACCTTGACCCGATCGACTGCTTGACGTCGTAGTTTTCGAATGCGATGGTCCAAAATGTGGATTGGCTCCTCCGTGAGTGCAACCTCATCTAAAACCTGCAAGGAACTCATGCCAATCAAATATGTAGGATCACTAACATAATGTCTCAACACATATACATGAAAAAAATCGTGCATACACCTCAATGAATCAAGCAAGGCTAGTCGATAGGCCACAGGACCTTTTTTTTCCACAACTTCGAAAGGTCCCACAAATCTAGGAGAGAGTTTAGAAACCTTTCCAAACTTGATCGAACTCTTGTGTGGTTTCACCCGCAAGAAAACTCAATCACCAACTTCATAATTACAGTCAACGCGATGCACATCGGCATAACTTTTGTTTTGATCTTGCACTTCTTTAATCATTTATCTTATCGTTTGAATTTGTTCTTCCATTTCTTGGATTTCTTGTGGTCCTACCAGGACCCTTTCGTCAATTTGATCCCAGCTCAATGGCATCTGATAAGCTCTCCCATAAAGAAACTCAAATGGTACCATATTAATGGTTCCTTGATAGTTGTTGTTGTATGCAAACTCTACCAGTGACAAGAAATCTTCCCAAATTTTTTGTTGGTCCATCATGTACATATCCAACATATATTCAACTATTTGGTTCTTTATTTCTGTCTTCTTGTGTATCTCAGGATGATAATATGTACTAAAGTTAGGTTGGTTTCTCAAGGCCTCTTGGAAACTAGTCAGAAATCGTCCCATAAACATTGATCCTCTATCGGATATGATCCTTTTAGGAATGCCATGCAATCTCACAATCTTGCTGATAAAAAATCTAGCTATGTTTGACGCCTAATACGTTGTACATACGGGAATAAAATGTGCACTTTTCATCAGAATGCCAACTACCAGGAAAATCGAGTCATGCCTCCTTGTCATCAACGACAATCCCACATTAAAGTCCATCAAAATGACCTCCCATTTCGATTCTGAAATAACGTGTGGCTATAGTAATCATGTCGGATATTTATGTTCAGCCTTCATGTGCTGACATTATAGACATCTCACCATGTAGTTAAATATGTTTTCCTTCATTCGTTTCCATAAGAATAAGAGCTTAAGGTATGCCCTTATCTTCATGACTCCTAGATGAACCATGTACAATGCTCTATGAGCTTAATTTAATATGAAATTTCTCAATTCGTCGTTAGGCCGTACGTAAATCCAGTTATTATACCTCATCAATCCATCATTGTCCAAAGTATATCCTTCAAATTTTGGTACCAACATGGTCTCTCCTTAACCTCTTTATACCAGTCATCGTTGAACTATATAGTTAGAATCTTTTCTCGAAGATTCGTCTGAAGAGGTATCATCGAAAATATGTGTGGTCTTCGACTCAATGCATCTGCCACTTTGTTCATTGTTCCTTTTATGTAAGCAATATCAAAATCATACTCACTAAGCAGTTCTGACCAACGTCTTTGTCGTTCATTCAAGTCACTTTGCGTAAAAATGTGTTGCAAACTATAGTGGTCTATTTTAGTTCAAATATTCATCCAATTAGGTAGTTTCTCCACACTCTCGAGGCATACACAATGGAAAATAACTCCAAATCATGCATCACGTAGTTCTCCTCATGCTTCCTTAATTTCCTTGAGATTTAAGCAATCACTCGACTGTCTTTCATCAAGACTCTTCCTAAGCCTTCCTTGGATGCACCTATGCATACCAAGAATTCCTCATCCATGTCAGAGAATTTTAGTATCAGCATTGTCATCAATATCTCCTTAAGCCTTCTAAATGTTTCTATTCATTTCTCGGTCCATAAAAACTTCTTTTTTTTCTTCTTGAATTCCATGATCGGATTTGCTATCTTCGAAAAACCTTCGATGAACCATCGATAATATCCTGCTAAAACCATAAATCTACGTACTTATAGTACGTTCACTAGCACATTCCATTCAATAATAGCCTCTACCTTCATTAGATCCACAACGATGCCTTCGTCAAAGATAACATGCCCTAAATAATGAATCCTTGATTGATAAAAAGAGTATTTCGATAGTTTCCCATATAATTTGTTTTCTCGTAAACAATGTAGTACCAAGCGTAAATTTTCATCATGTTCTTTCGTCATCCTAGAATATATCAATATGTCGTCAACGAATACTTGAAAAAACTTTTCCAAGTATTCGCAGAACACCCCATTCATCAAGCTCATGAGTACCCCTGGGACGTTTATTTGTTCAAACAGTAAAACGGTAAACTCGTAATGCTTAAACCTCGTCTTTAATTCATTCTTAGGAATGTCCTCCTCCTTGATTCGTAAATATTGATATCCTAATATCAATTCGATCTTTGAAAACACTATCATGACTTTCATTTGGATAAAACAAATAATCTATTTTTGGCAACATATAATGGTTCTTGATCATTGCCTTGTTCAGTTGACGGTAGTCAATACAAAGTCTCCACGACCCATCCTTCTTCCATATGAAAATAACAAGAGCAACCAAAGGCATCACACTTGGATGTATAAGTCCCGGGTCCAACAAATCCTTTAGTTTCATTTTCAACTCGTGTAACTCAGGGTTTGACATCCAATAAGGCGTTCTTGATATTGGTTCAGTTCGAGGTTTTAATTCGATGCTAAATTCTAGCTCTCTTTCAGGTGAAAAACCTGGTAACTCTTATGGGAACACGTCCACAAATTCTCATACTACCAAAGGTTTTATAATCCTTCTTCCACGCCCTTGTCATTCAACGCTAAGATTTCATATAGCTTGCATCGTTCACGCATGACCTGTTGTCCTTAAGGAACCTTAAGGAAACTCGTTTGTTCCTTCCTACAATCACTCATCTTTGTCCCTCATCATCGTTCAAAATCAACTGTTTCGTCTTACAGTCAAGTAGCACATCATGCGATTCCAACTAGTTCATACCGATAACGACGTCATAAGATCCTAATATTGTGACGTACAGGTTGGTCTTCGTTACAAAATATCCCAGGTTAAGGCTACAGTATGTAACCTTTCCTCCAACCTTCTACTTGGCACCCGAAGCCATTTCCACATAGCTAAACTCGTCCTTTTCGAGTACCTTTACCTTAATTATTTTTATTGTTGCACCAGAAATAAATCTCTTTGTAGCATAGGGATCTATAAAAATACTAAAAGTTTGGTCAGCGATGGCACCTGACGTCTCGAGTATAGTAGAATGGTGCTCGTCCTGGTGGTTATTTACCACTGCATGAATCTGGTGGGCCTTCACCAAATCTCCAACTGTAGCGTGTGCAACTGACTCAGAATCTCTGGCCCTGTCAACCGAACAGTCACACTGGTAATGTGGCTTTCCACATGTCCAACATCTAGTTTTTGGTCCAGTACTCTTGGTCCATGGAGTAGAAGTTGTCGGCCTACCAGGATGAAACCCTGGTTTGTTCTGTTGAACCGGCCTAAACTATTTTTGCTATAGATGACATTGTTGTTGGGGTTACGGTCCTCTATAGTGATTCTACAATTGAGCATTCGGTCATTGTGGCATCACGAACATGGACCGTCTTGGCATTTATCGATACCCTGATGGATGTCTAGCTGGAGCCTAATGTTGATGCACATAAGATGTCACATGTCCTGTCGGTCTTGAAGGAGTCCTTTCCTGACCCCCGCTGATCAACTCTTCCTCGACTATGAGGGCCTTATGGACTCCATCGTGCAACATCTGAGGCATTAGGATTCTCACCTTTGCACAAATGTTGATGTTAAGGCTGAACACAAACTTGTTGACCTTGAGCTTCTTGATGTTCAGATGTGGAGCATACCTAAGGAGATCCATGAATTGGGCCACACTCGGGCACCGTACGACGACCCTGTCACAAGGTGTTGAACTCATTGAGTTGGCTCTCAATGAATTCCTCTGGAAAAAACCTCTCCTGGAACCATTCCTTGAACAATTCCTCTCACACGTCTTCAATGACCATGTTCAATTGTGGTAGGAGTGTCTTCCACCATAAAAGAGAACTCCCCCCTTCAACTAGAATACCTCCATGTAGACTTTCATGTTGGAGGTGTAGTTGTGAAGTTCAAATCACATTGCCATGTTCTCCAACTAGGCCTCAGCGGTTGTGCCATCCATGGAACCCATGAACTCAGAAAACTTAACCTTCTCGAGTTCTCGATGAATGCTACCAGTATCGGTTGGGGCACATTTTTGACCCTTAGGGGGTACAGGCACCCTGGCCTCATCTCTATCTATTTGGTTATTGAAGGCCTCTAACATCATCTCAAAGGACCTCATCAACCCAATCACATCCCTCAGAATAATATGCTCTTGTCCAATGACTTTCTCTTCTCCTTGGGGATTAGACCCCTCTAGCATGGATGCTACTGGAGGCATCCCACCTCCTCCACTAACACCACATCGTTTGCCTCCACGACATCCTCTAACCATGATTACCTGCAGGGACATAATTCAATTTAATTAGTGATAAATTATTAATCAAGTGTTTAATACAGTGGAAGGCATAATGATCCCAAGTCACGCAGTCGAAACCACTCTAATACCGTATGTAACGACCCCTTCGTTACAAATAGGAAAGCGAAGAACAAAAGGTAAAAATTGTTTTTCTTTAAAGCATTAGGAAATTAACGTCAACACATAATTCATAGAAGTGCATAATCTAGGGAATCATACATAAAATAATTACAAGATACTCATCATTGTAATCAATAACGATGCAATCAATGTATCAACATAAATCATAGCTACACATAAACATAAATAGTGATGCAACTCAGCACATCACAGTCAACTTGAAGCAATTTATAGACAATGATCAACCAAATACTGAATATTAAAGTGACTACCCACCCAACCTACCCTGCATGGTCAGGACCTCCAGGACACATAAGTAACACTCAAGCCCAGGTTTCATCCGATTGATTTTGACCATTTATTGTCTCAGGGCTAGTGACTATTCTGAGGAACAAGGAGGTGTCTAAATCCCACTAACACAATCAAGTCGAAAACCAATTCGCTCAAGCAATCAACATCATTATTGTTCACGGGGAAAGAGAATTCTAAATACTCAATCAACCATACATCAATGATAATCAATGGCGTAATAGTAATCAAATAACCAATCATACACCACATGAATTACAAGGCGCGAGAGAATTCCTTAATTTTATTCATTGCGCAAAGAAATCTAATCACATAAATTCAATCATACATCAAATTTAATTTAAGGTGCAAGGGTATTATCAATTTAATTCATTACGCAAAGAGATCTCATCACTTAAACGATCATACGTCAACTCGATAATGATGTAAGAGTAAAATTTACTACAACATAAGTCAAGTAAATGTTGCCAATACCACCTGCAATACAATCCAACAATAGTGCGACTAAAATTTACATACATTAATACTATTAAATGTCGCAAACCAATGAACAAGTACCATAAGCATCTAGCATTTTCATAATTAGGATTTTATGATTCCTTCCATGACAATACCACATAAATTCTTACTAAAAATACCAATGGAAGATTATATATATACATTATTAGTTTCCAAGTTGTCATTTGTTTTATCTATTGCACTCGGTTGCAAGGACATTTACCCAGAGTGAGTGGGAATATTTAATAAATTTAAATCTAGTTTTGTTTGCGCTATGAGTCAGAAAAAATGCAAAGGCAATCCGCCATGGGAGGAAAAAAGAAAACGCGGTCCAGGTGGTCATTAAAGTGCGAGGATAAATCTCTGGGCCAATCTCCATTGGGGAGAAGGAAAATGTTGTTCTTATGGTCATTAAAGCACAAAGATAAATCTCTCAGAGAATTATTTATAAATTCACTCACCAAAAGAAAATCATAGAGGAAAGTTATTCTATAAAATCAATGAGGGAACTAATCTCAGATGACACACCTTGTTATAAATTCGTTGAGGGAAAGATAAATCACATATGATACACATTAATATAAATTCGTTGAGGGAAAAGATAAATCTTAGATGATACACATCAATATAAATTCGTTGAGGGAAAAGAAAAATCTTGGATGATACACATCATTTTAAATTCGCTCAGGGAAAAGAAAAATCTCGAATGATACACATCATTTTAAATTCACCGAGGGAAAATACAAATATCATATGATACACATTGTTTAAATTTGCTTAGGGAAAGGAAGAATATCGGATGATACACATCATTTTAAATTCGATGAAGGAAAAGAAAAATCTCAGATGATACACATTGTTTAAATTCACTAAGGGAAATGAAAACCTTGGATGATACACATCATTTTAAATTCACTAAGGGAAAAGAAAAATCTCAGATGATACACATTAATATAAATTCGCCGAGGGAAAGAAAAATCTCGAATGATACACATCATTTTAATTTCGCTAACGGAAAAGAAAAATCTAAGATGATACACATTAATATGAATTCGTTGAGGGAAAAGAAAAATATTGGATGATACACATAATTTTAAATCCGTTGAGGGAAAATAAAAATCTTAGATGATACACATTGTTTAAATTCGTTGAGGGAAAGGAAAAATCTCAGATGATACACATCATTTTAAATTCGCTGAGGGAAAAGAAAAATCTCAGATGATATACACTGTTTAAATTCGTTGAGGGAAAGGAAAATATCAGATGTTACACAAGGTGAACGCAAAGCGTTCCCCTCAGGAACACGGGCATATTTACTCACAAAAAATCACAGAGGAATATAAGGTAAAGGCAAAGTGGTTTTCCCCCAACACAGTGTATTTTTAAATGAAAAATCACAGAGTTTACAAGGTAAACACAAAGTGGTTTTCCCCCAACACACACGGTATTTTTAAATTGAAAAATTCACAGAGTTTACAAGGTAGATGCAAGGTGGTTTTCCCCCAACACACATGATCTTTTTAAATGCAAAAATCACAGATTTTATGAGGTAAACACAAGGTGGTTTTTCCCCAACACACAAGGTATTTTTAAATTCAAAATCACAGAGATGTGATGTAAAATTTGCTAAGCAAGTGAATGAAGTCACAGAGCCTTTGACTCCAAAAAAAGCACAAAGATATGATGAAAAAATTGGTGGAAAAATGAATGAAGGAGAAGGGTTTATAATGTCCCCATCAACGCAGAGATTACCAAGGAAAAAAAACACAGACTAGATTTAAGACAAAAGTCATAAAACTCAAGATGAGAGGAGTTGGGCGAATTGTGCAAAAAGAAAAACACATAGGTGAAGAATATGTAAAAACGAGGATCAACTTCTTCCTCTAAATTGTTATCGCTAACCAGTCTAACTAAAGGTATGACAAAGAACGAATAATATTCAAGCATCCAAAAGTAAGACAATTTTTAATCACGACAAGAGGGCTTTAGATCTACAACAAATCTTAAATAAAATTTCGACACACATTCCATAATATTCATATTTTCCTCAGCATCGATTAAGATCAATATTCATAAAACCTTTAAAATATCAATACAAGATGGAGTACTGTAACCAATAAATCTGGCATTGACGAGGATTGATATTGTTGAGAAACTTGACTCGAACTTCCGCCTCACTCTTTAGCTTTCCAATACAAAGACTTCACCGGTATCCCCCAACCAATGCTAGGGGTACTCTTCTTCCCCCTTATCCCCCCAAGCCGCAAAGGGGCCACGCACAAACAAAACTAGAATCCTCTAGCTCCCAGTTCGCCTCGAACTGTAGAGCCACCACCCTCTCTCAAGATAGGCATCCCAACTCTCACAAGTAAAACTCGTCAATATTTCTGCAGCATAACCTTACTCATAACCAGTGATGACCCATTACTCATCTCAGCCATGTGTTTTATAGAATTTCCTTAGTGACACCTTGCCATTTGCACATTTAATTCTTCTTTTTAAATAATTAATTAGGAATTATCCCTCCATAGACTTGTCACCCTTTCCCTTATTTGCAAAAATAAATCCACAATTTATTTTAATTAAAAGTCAAATTTCCTCACTTCGACAAAACCTTAATTTTATCATGCAAATGGACATTGGAGACAAACACGATTGCATCTAATTGGACAATGCTACACCTCAGTTATCCCCCTTCCACGTGATCACATTCTGGGAAAGCTTTGTGAATGTTCCACCGTCTTCTATTTTCCCTCTCGAAGTATCTATCAGCCTCTACATATGAGTCCAGTGAATCGAAAATTGTGGAGTTCAGTGAAACGAAAATTGTGAGTTGAATTTGCTTGATCGACTTCTCCACGCCTTTGTAATTGCCTGTAATCCATTCTATTATTTTAAGTGGTAAGTCTACAATGCATTGTTTTGCATTCTTGTTTGTAGGGTTAACATTCTTTGGTTGCGAGATTTAAGCTTTTGTTGGAGAGGTTTTAGTGGCAATTAGAATGAGGGTTTGAATAACTTTCTTGCAATTTTCTATGAAATTTAGTATTTCACATTGAGTTTTGACCGATGGAGATCTATTGGATTACGCTGTCCCCATGAGTTCGCTGAGCTGGAGAGAGTAATAATTTTCTCCGCCTGGTCATATGACTAGCATGAGGAGAATAATCCAGTCAACTAAATTTGTTTATATTTTAAAAAATATTTTAGTAGATTATAAATGCTTAGTGTATACAATATTTAAGAACATGTGTTTCCTCTTAAAAGGTCATAAGTTTAAATCTAGAGGAAGATTGGGTGGATAGGATATGTATATCTAGATAGACTTTACTAATCAAATTGCTCCAAGAATAGATTATTATTATTATTATTAACTTAATTCTATTTTATTTATTTTATATATTTCTTAAAAATAACTTTCACTTAACTAAATGGTTTACACTTCTAAAATATTTTATACCCTTTTAATTATTTTTTATATATATTTACGCCGAAAGGCGTATACCTATTAGCAATGGGCACATTTAATAGGTTTTTAGTTCTTAATACGTTTTCTATGGACGAGATTAAATATGCCTAGAATATTCTTAGTCGTCACAATAAATGAATGGTTATGATTTCATCCATTAACTTCCTAGCTATTATAAAGACATTCGTTTATATGTTTACTTTTTCACATTTACCTAATCTTATTTAAAAATTACTGTGTTTACTAACTTGGCGTTTCATGTTTCTGCTGGCTGACGTTTGGTTTGGTGGCCGCGTTTCTGACGTTTGGTGGCCACCACTCCCACCCCATTCGCCGAGCAGGTTTGCGATCAAAGTTTCGAAATCAATGGGGGCTACCTATATATTCTTGGCTGCAACATTTTGCTAACATGGTGAATTCTTTTGAGCATTTTTTGAATTCATTTTTCCGTGAAGTATACAAGTCGCTGCCTCAGGAGTACAATCTGGTAATGGCTATGCTATGGTGACACCCAGAAAGAGTAGACATCCACAAACCCAATGTCGTTCACTACTGTGCCGACGTAAGTTCCATTTGTTTTTTTGTTTCAATTGAGCTCTTAATTACAGTTTTGCCATAGGATTATCGTGCCTGTATGGTCATGATGGTGGTGCAGTGAGCAAAACCATGAAGGTTCACTGGCAAGGAGGCAAACATGGATAGAGCAGACATCAAGATGCTGTTGGACAAATGGTGGGAGGTTTACAACGATTCGTCTCTAAATTTTACGGAATTGAGAAGTAAGCCAATGGGATATGCAATACCAAGGGCCGCCATTACCAACAATGCATCTGCTTCGCCTGTAGCGTAATCATGGGCGTTTCTGATCCATGCCCATCCACGGCGTAATCATGGGCGTTTATATACAGAAGAAATAAGCTACAAGACCATCCCGTTTTTACATTGACGCCATTGTTATATCGCACGACGGACCCATGAACGAATCCACAATCTAAATGTTGTATAAATTGTTTCGTGTGTTCAGAATCTGGCCTGTTTTGCGGGCATGTGTTTTTGTAAATTTTAGAAGATATAAGCTACGAACCCATCTCGTTTGTATATTGACGCCATTAATGGCGGGCCCTTAAACTATCGACTGACCACCACCTTTATGTGTAGCTGCAGTGGCGTCGCCAGCCGTCTTGTAAGGCGAAAGGCTTCCACAACGAATTTGATTATGTTTTAATATGCCTTTCGGCGTTAATCAGCCACGTAATTGTGGCTGTGCTAGTTATATATATTTGTACCAAAGCATGTATGTATTTATTTCACTTACGTATGTATTTATTGCCCCCGCAGCCTGCTGCTCTGTAATAAGGTGTTGGTTTTGGCGTAGGCTAAGGTCCAAACGAAATGGACATTTGTCGGTCGTCCTTTTACGGCGTCCCGATTCCCGTCTGACTCCCATCGTCGATCACCTCCGCTCTTTGGCCGGTGGCTACCCGTCCATACGCCCCATCCCATCTACCACCATCCATACATCATCCACATCCATCATCCACATCCAAAGCCTGCCATCAATTCACCACCTACCATTTTCCCGCTAATTCATTTATCGTTTGAGGAAGCCTTACACTTCAGACTGCGCAGCAGGGCTTCGATATAGCCATTTTTGAAAAGGGGCAGAGCGTGTTCATTGTGGGGGGAGTAGGTGGAGTGGGCAGCCTGGACCTTAGCCTACGCCAATGAATTGTATATGCCAGTTGGTCGATCGATTTGAAGGGCGCTGAGTGTCCGATTGCCTGTGTAAATTTCAGTGGTGAGGAGTTCGATCTTCTTGAGAAATTTAGCATCTGAAGGACAATATTTCATGGGAAGGAAAAATATTTAGCTTTGGCTTTTGTAGAGGGCGTTGATCCAATTATGATATTCACTGCAATAGTTTGTACAAATTGAAATTGGATTTCTGATGCTATATAGAATCACCCGGATAAATTGTTTTTAAGCTTCATGCGTAATGGTATATGGAAGGCCGAGAGACCTTCATTGTATTTGTTGATGTAATATATCGTCTGAGGAATTTTAATTGGCTCATGATTGACATAGAGGTTAAATTTCACACGCTGATTTCTGTAGTTGGTTCTGATTTAGTTCAGATGTTTTTTGCATACTTTTAGCTAATCCAGCAAATTAGCCTAATTTCTTTCGCTATAGGTTTTCGATGATGTTTTCTAACTTTAACTAATCGAACAAAATAGCCTGATCTGTTATAACAGATGGCCCTCCCCACATATATATAACATCCAGCCATTAATCGAGTGCCATGGGATGTTTATTGCTTGACTCAAAATAGGTGCCTATCTAAATGGAATATGTTGTATAGAGTTCAAAATAGCCATCGAGCCTATTACTATTTCTTAGGAAAACATTGACCAACCATCTTGAATTATTGGATATTGCTTATTGATCTGATATTGCCTGATCTGATAACAAAGTAATGTCTATGGAACTGGTGCTGTGGGATGCTTATTGCTTATTTCTACTGCGTCTTTTAAATAAGGCGGCAATCCTTGGAATAAATTGAAGAACTTTTTATCTCTCTGGCGAAACAAGTATCCGAGTAAGCAATCTATCAGTTTTGTGGTGGAATTCTCAAACTTATTTCAGCAAAAAAATAGTATATCAGGGTAGATCTCATGTAATCACAAGTCTTGATGGTATCTCGGGTCGCATTGTCGTCACCGTATGGATACCATTCCATCATTCTATGGCTGGCTATCTAAGAGCCAAAACAATGGTGAATTTGTTTCCATAATTACTAATATGTATCAAAAGATCAATATACATTTATGCTGACTGTAAACGAGTCTGGAAGGGCACTATCTCCACCATCAAGCCCTCCAAAGGACAAATTATTGAATCCTTCAAATATGAAGGATTATTTCCTTGCTTCTTTCTTAAGGTTGTGTTGCTCAAAGGTCAAAATTAAGGGTCTTTCCTTCTCTGCTCGAATGTCAAAACTGAGGGTCTTGTATCTTGAAGATCTTGAATCTTACTATTTTTCCCCAATAGTTGATCTGGTATCTTTTCAACTTTTTCAATGCTTCTGAGTCCATCACTTAACAGGGACAATCTCCTTTCACACTAATACCACTCACAAACTCACCACTAAACCTGTACAAGCGTCTGCAAGCTCATGACACAAAAAAACAAACAAATTATATGCACAACAGACCAAGGAGAAGCCCTTCAAATTTTGGGAATATGAAGTGAATAGTCATTCTCTTCGTGTAACCACATAAAAAACTCTTGGGAAATTGAATCAACTAGTTCAAGTGGTTCTCTCTCAATCTGTTGTTATGTGATTTCTGCTACGGTGCATGCAAATTATGATACCATAGCATGCCCTCCAATGGGAATATTTTCAACTGCCAAGGAATTTCATGTCATTATCATCATTAATGAGCATGTCACTGACCCCTTAGCATCAGATGGTACACTAGTTTCCCAGTGACATCAACTGAATCTTATGCCATCCTATGGTCAACGACATATGGCTTGTATCATGTTTACTTATGTGCAACATTTGGTCATCATATGATATATCATAAAGGTATATGAAACTAATACGAATTCATAGTTTTTCATGTGCAACTTTGCTATCAAATCCCTGGTCCCAAATTTGACCAAATACCAAGTATAGGAAACTTACCCTGGATATGGATATGCATATATACAATGTACATTTTTTTCCCAAAGAAAAAATCGATGTTCCTATTTCAAGCAGAAATGCAAAATACATTTTATATTGCCTCTAGGGCTTAACCAAAAATGTGTGTATTGAGCATTCCTAGAAAGAGATACAGTGCAAAGTTGAAACACTACCTGGTCCCACACATAAAGTCCAATAAATAACAGTCCTTAAAATGCACCAAGCAGTTTGCCTTATCAGTCCTAAAGACTTCAACAAAAAAGGAACTATGTCCTACTTCTAGGATTCTATGAAATGTTCAG
>SNQJ01S0051290.1:7273-18255 GCA_010110895.2 Picea sitchensis
AAGATTTCCTTTACCTGTAGGTAATGCTAATATGTAACAAGATCATCTAAGATTCTTCTCTTCAAGTCTGACTGATGCATACTGACAACAATAGCATGCATGAGGTGCACTCTTATACTAAGTGGATCGACAACTTTATTTTCTTTTCCTTTGATATGTTTGATATCGAGGTCATATTCACTTAAAAATTATATCCATCTTGTTTTCTCGGCATTCAAGGTTGGTTGTTAAAAAAGATACTTCAGGCCAATGTGGTTTGTCCTTAATTCAAATATCTTTCCCATGAGATAATGCCTCCACATATTCAAGGCATGGACAATTGCAGCAAGATCCAAGTCATGTGTGGCATAGTTCCTCTCATGTTCTTTAATATTTTTGGACTCATAACCAATGACATGTCCATTTTGTGTGAGGAATTTCCCCCAAGTCCTTCCTTACATGCATCTGTACATACCACAAAACTTTCATTTGGGTCAACAATCTTTAACACAGGTGCACTAGTAAGTAATTCCTTCAACAAATTAAAATTATCTTCACACTTAGGTGTCCATTCAAATTTAGTTCCCTTATTTTGCAAAGAAGTGATGGGATGAGAAATCTTAGAGAACCCTACAATGAACCTTCTGTAGTAACCAACTAATCCCATAAAATATCTGACTTCTAACACATTTCTAGGTGTTGGCCATCCTCTAATGGCTTCAATCTTCTATGGATCTACTGCTATGCCCTTCTCTGAAATAATGTGTTGCAAGTAATGGATCTGATTTTGATAAAAAGAACACTTAATCAACTTGGCATACAAATGGTGTTCTATCAGCACTTTCAATACCACTCTTAATTGATGTTCATGCTCCTCTTCAGACTTAGAGTAGACAAGTATTTCATCCAAGAATACTATGAAAAAGTTATCCAAATATTTTTTTGAATATGCCATTCATTAAGCACATAAAGAAAACTAGTGCATTGGTCAGTCCAAATGGCACCATTACAAATTCATAATGCCCATACATGGTTCTAAAGGCTATCTTATGAATGTCTTCTTCCTTGATTCTTACCCGATGGTATCCTGACCTCAGGTCAATATTTTAAAATACCTTTTCTCTTCTTAGCTGATCAGAGAGGTCATCAATTTTGGGCAAATGATACTTGTTCTTTATAGTATACTTATTCAGCTGTCAAAAGTCAGTACACAACCTCAAGGTTCCATCCTTCTTTTTGACAAAAAGTACTGGTGCTCCCTAAGGTGAAACATTTGGATGTATGTACCCTTTCTTCAACAATTCCTTCTACTGCATTTGTAATTATTTTAACTCTGGTGTGCTCATTCTGTAAGGTGTTTTTGACACCGAGGAAGCTCCTGGCACTAAATCAATTGAGAAATCTATCTCCCTTCTTGGTGGAAACCCTGGTATTTCTTGGAATACATCTTCAAATTCCGTAGTACCGAGAAATCTTCAAGGTTGGGCCCCTTTATCGTTTCTATATCCTCCACATGTGATGCATACATTTGAAATCCCTTTCTAAAACATCTCTTCAGCTGTAAGGATGAAATATCCCTTATAGAGATGGGTCTTGGAACTCCTTTCACAGTGCTTTGTTTTCCATCTCCATCAAGACATGCAAGTGTCTTGCTATGACAATCTAGGACATCATGATGCTTTTCCAACCAATCCATTCCAATTATAATATCATATGACCCCAAGGGTATGATATTTATATCAACAGTAGTATTCACACCATTAAGAATTATGGAACAAATTATGACCATATCATGGATTCTTCTTTTGGTTCCAGTGGCTAACTGAACCAAACTTGATTTTTCAAGATTAGTTTTCTCCAAATGTAATATATACACTATTTTAGGATCAATGTAAAAATGAGTTGCTCCTGAATCAATTAAAATAACAACAGGATGATCTATGATATTACCTTCCACCTCGATCATATTGGATTGGTATTCCTCTTTTCGATCATCTAAGGCTGCATAAATCCTTCCCATATCTTCGACTGTTGTAGCCTCTTGGATGTTGTGAATAGTCTTTACTTTGTCCTTTCTGTGTGCGAAATCCTTGTACATGTGATATTCCTTGCATCCCCGTCATTAGATTGGTGGTCTTCCCCTTTTTACCAAGGATTATTCTTTCTTGGATTCACCCTTAGCATATTGATCTTGATGCTTTTTATTAGGATCATTCCTACTAAAGGGAGGTTTGACTCCTTCTGATCCTTCTTCTTATCCTTCCAATATTTATGCAAGGATTCTCTTCCCTGGCCTTGCTCATACAGGTATTTATCCTTCCTGATGGCCTCAGTCAAGGTCTTGGGCTCATCAAACCTAATATTTTCTTTATAATAGGCTGGTAGTCCACTTAGAAATTATTGTATTTTCCCGTTCTAATCATTAATGAACCTAACATACTTTAACAATCCCAATAAATTCTTCTCATATTTTTCCATAGCCATGCTTCCCAGCCTGAGTTCAAAGAACTCCTGCATTTTCGTGTCATAGAAATGATCTGAGAGGTACTCCTTATGGAAGTACTTCTTGAATTGCTTCGAAGTGATCCTATTCTCATTAATATGTTCAACTTGCTTCAGTTGATCCCACCACATTGTAGCTTTCCCGTGTAAATGGTAGGTGGAAATTCTGGCTTCTAGGTTTGATTAATAGTTATGCAATTGAAAATATCTCCTGAGTCTAAGAAACCATGCTTCAACATCATCTTCCCTTTCCTTTTCACCATCAAAGGAGGGTTTCTTAAGCTTCTTCAACTGTCCTTGCAAACTGTCCACTTTCTATCTCCTTCTTTGCTGCCTAACAGGAGACACCTCTGGACTGCTTACAAAATATTCTGATGCATAAAATGTTCTTGTTGAGTAAGGAGGTGAGTGGTGTCTATGATATCTTCTAGCACTTCTCTAATAACCAACTCTTCCATTATCATCTCTTCTTTCACGAAACCTTCCTTCTTCCCCTGACTTGGAGCCATTTCTTGTTTTCTTCTGAAATTGGTTTAATCTCTACAACACTCGAGCCTTTATCTGAATTTTCTCTCTCATCAACCTCTCATTATCTTCTTTGTATCTCTACACTTCTATTTTCAGGATTCTTACAGTTTCTATTAATGTTTATTTCTCTCCTATGCCATTGTGTCCATTGGACTATGTCTTTGCATTACCAAATCTAGTATTCTGGCCTTCAGACTCTCTATCATGGCTGGAGGCTCCCTCACCTTCTTCCATCTCTTGAATCTCCATTCCAAGATGATATGTTTAAATCTCTTAATTATGCAAAATGTACAAGTGACCATTTTGTTAGAATTATGCATATAAAGAAAATTTTCAAACAATGCTACAGGTCCTTTTCTTCTTAGTTCATGAAGAATATATCCCCCATTCTCCGAAAAATAACAATGTCTTGTTATCCTTGGGTAATAAATAATTTCATTCTATGTAGGTGCTTCCCTCAAACCAGGTCTCAAGTGACCATGGTTTGAATCCACGGTTTAGTCCCTTCTTTAGCGCCTCGCTCTGTGTTCTTTCACATGGGGCTTGTGCGAGCCACAAAACTGCAACTAAGTTACCTCCCAAGCCCCCTTTTTGTTTTTTTTACCTGTGCATGGGACCAGTGCTAGGACCATGTCCTCCAAACTTAGACCTTCGTCTTTTCTCTGTTGTCAACTCTTGGTTCCTCCCATAGTTAACCTTTGTTGAAATATCCATTAGCTCCACCACAAGGATCAGATGATCAAGATTTAATCTCCCGTCAAATGGATGACCCCGCCCCCATATGGAGGCTTCACGACATCGACGGTCCTTGTATTAGTCCATTTTTGGGACAGATGGTCCTCTATTACTTCGGCGCTTTGACACTTTTCACTTGTAGAGACTTGAAAACCCTCGGAGTACCAAGTCTCCGGACTACAAGATCTACTTCCACATGTCTTATGGAATCAACGGTCAATATGTAATATGGACTTCGGGAGTTCTCGACCCAATGAAAAATGTCACATATTTTTCCTCCAGAGTGCCCAATCTCTGAGCTGCACGATCTGTCTCCACATGGCAAAATACTAGAAGTGGACATGTGGCCCAATCAGGCGGGTGACACATGTCACGTTCTGACTGAAATTTCAATCCTCCATAGGTTAAAAACTCACTTACACGTGGAACACATCCCATGTTTCCATGTCATCTCAGGTGGCATTCACGAGCTACGTTACTTCAAAATTTTGGGCTTCGGGAGTTTCCACACTGGCACACTCCAATTCTCCCGAACTCTGAATTCTCGAGCTAGCCAATCTGCTGACACAAGTATTCCTTAACGGACGGTCTGAATTAACTCCAGAATTCAAGCTTTGGGATATTTTCCTAGATGCAAGATGAGGTATCGCTTCTCCCAGAGGGCCAGACCTCCAAACCACCACGAGATCTACGACTCACATTCGCTCATGCGCAGATCTGATAGATGATATTTAAACCTCCTCAACCTTTTTCTTCTCCTTCATTGAATGAACCTTGTTCACCTACCCTTTGATCCAACAATCTCGGATATCTCTTGATCCCACAGTGGTGATCGCTCCCTAATTTGAAAGGGATGGTCATGATCCTTCGAACCCTTACAAAGGATCTCTGACATTCTAGCTCCTACGTAGATTCTGCAACATGATTCCTCCTGAGATTTTGAACTTAAAGGTCATAATTTTATATCAGCCATGATAATCTGACCAACAGACCCATCCCATACTAGCCTAATCTTTCAAGCAGGATCTTTGATACCAATCTGTAATGTCCCCCGGCCCTAGACCCTGGCCGGGTAACACTACCGAAGAAACCTTAACCTTGGATTTACTGCTAACACCAATCTGTAACATACCCCACCAACCATAGGCTGGGGGTACACTACCTTCAAGCCCACCCTTGGACTTCTTTCTCTTACTGATACCTTTTTAAATTAATAAGGATGCATAAAAGAAAATATCTAACGACATGCACAATAATAACCAACAATCATGCATATTCTAAAGATTTAATTAAACGATAAATAAATACACAACAAAATGCATTCATATACAGGTAAATAATACCAAGTCAAAGAGCACTTATCTTTATAAAATATGACACCAATTGGATGCATACCAAGGAAGTTCCACCCAACCGTAGAAACTACCATTCCAAATCTCAACAGTAGTGTCACCCCCGAGCCAGGGATATGAATCCACAAGGACGGTTCCAAAGTGTTACTTTGCTTCCTGAACCATTCAACACTCAAGCTCTCATAGGATTTCCCAGCACTTAGGGAAATCCAATTACCCAACTCTCTTCTACCCAGATTTCTCCACCAAAGAGAATGGACCCCCACCCTTCTCTACCATGCATTTCCTCAGGCAGTCCTTCTCCTTCCAGGGCTCCAATGCAACTGGTCCAGGATCTCTATGCTGGAAATATCAAGACTCACAGCTGTGAACAAAGTTGGACATAGGCTAATGCATCTTATACATGTAGGTCTCAATTCATGGATCGATTATAATAGTGACCTCTACAACCAAAAATACCCTGACTTCTCTTCAGCAGTTCATTTTCCTTTCCTCAAGCCAAGGCACAAATGAGGAAAGATGAGTGGGTGAAGAAAATAAATGGAGTGAGATCTCCACACAAGGTGAGAAACAAAGAACAATCGAGTGAATGAATTCGTGAGGGAAGAGTGAAAATACCAACAATAGAACAAGGATGAGAAACAAGAGTGAGAGAGAACGAACCCCTCCCTGCCAATAGGCTAGGGATAGGTTTATTTAATCTGTGGGGATCAAGAACTTCTTGGCCTTTCCCCAACGACCTCACATAACTGTTATTCTCCATTAAGAAAAATGGAGAATAAAATATAAAATAAAATGCTTAGCCCCTCAAGTCCCCTCTCTTATGRAATCATAGCCCCCTATAACTCTAGTCCTTGTCTGTCTAGTATCCAACGATGTATTTATTGTTAATAATRATCAAACCATTACATTTCTTRGGCACACTGGCCTTTTAATAATTGTTTGGGCACTTTGGCCTCTCAACAATGTAACAATACATTATTTAATATGGGGACTCAAAACCCAGGGTGTTACATCCCCCCACTATCTCATAAAGACATATTTTAGAGATGGCCAACTATCAATTGAAGCAACGGGTAACTCTCGTAACCGTTTTCTAACATGTTCCCCTAGAGTTTTTACAAGCAACCGCATGAAGACATCATCGTTCTCTACAAACTAGTCATCTGTAAAGTCTTGGAAAACACTCATAGGCTCTTCAACTGAGCGAGTTTTATCTCCATAAAATTTGGCAGATATTTCATGTAATTCTCTGGGAGGTCATGGGTAATTTGGGGTAGATTCAATGGGGAAAATATGGAAGTGACCCAAGGATTCATAGGTGGTGGGGGAGGGGGTTTATTTACACAAGGTCTTCCTCTAGCTAAACTAGCCATGATATTTTTTAAAATGATATTATGGGCTTCAAAGGATAGAGGAGGTAAAATAATTTTCAAAAAGGGTTGATGAGAAGAAATGTCTTCTAGGATAAATTCTAAAGGAGAATTTTGAATATCTATCAAAGGTTATGGTGTAGATTTTAAAGAAAAAAGAGAATCTTCAGATATATCAATCAGATTTAGGGATTCAATACTTTGATGAACAACAAAAGGGAATATTTCTAAATAAGGGTTATCTGAAAAAGAAGAGATATGGCGTTCTCTGACATTTCTCCAGGTGACAAGATTTACTCGATCTAAATATATCGCAACATGATTAGAATCAAGGTGGATTCTAGTATGTCTTCTCGCAGAGGCCATAATGCCCTTCTGAGTCTCTAAGTGAAATATTAACAGCCAAGTGCTTGAGGCATGTTCACCATCAAGCCTCCTAGCTTACAATGTCATATCCCCAGGGAATAGTTCTTCAACTTACATCCCTGGAAATGACGCCATTTTAGATTTCATCCCTCAAGATGTTCCGTGCTATTGTTGGAATGATTCCAATGAATCCTAGGGGATAATATTCAAAATGAATCTTAAAGCCATATTTGCAGTAAGGTAATTATGCAATATTTGGGTTCACGTTTTTTTCCCTCTCTCTCTCTCTTTCTCTTCTAAAATTGCAGGACCTTAAAAAATCTTAGCTCGGATGACAAATGATCTCAATTATCAGAGGTATATGTCTGCGAGTGTTTCACACAATCAAGATTTAAAAGGAGAATGAAGTGATGAATTGGAAGAAAAACAAGATAAACATGTAGGGCACTACTGAGAATGAATCATGTAGCTTATGGAAATAGAACAACGTGCTGAGAAATTAAGAATTCAACAACTCTAACATGTGTATATAGACCAATAAAACATGCTTCAAATAGTTAACATATTCATACATTCAAATACATGGAGATACCCTTTACATATCATTTAAATGCACAGATAAATGACAACAAATGGTCATACATTCATAGGAAATCACTTCTATATCATAACCATAGATCATACAATAACACTGAACATGAAGAATGGCCCGTTGTTTTAGATTTTATAAACCAGATCTGATACAAGGAAAGTAAAAAATGGTAGGATATTCTTTACAGGAACACATGTACAATATATGGAGGAATTACAAACTGAAACTTAAACGTAGGGGATGAATATCTCGTTTCCTGCTACATTTATCAATTGACTCTGCTCAAGGTAACTCTGTGGTCAAACAACTCTAGTTACAAGAAACTCTTTAACTTCCCAAAGTGTCGACCTTAACAATGGGATCTCTCATTGTCTTTTATTCCTCTCGCTCATGCCATAAAACCACTTCTTGAAACCATTTCTAGCTTATTGAAATGGTTTACCACTTCTTTATTCTTGAATGGTTTTCCCTCTAGTCAAAATGAATTAATTTTACCTGCATGAATTTTTCTATGTTGAGATCACGGGATAGCTAAAAACCTACAGGTCGAGAAATTCATCATGCTCTTCTCCTTAGAAATGTCTATAATCATTTTCCTCTTTGGATGGAAGATCAAAATACTAACTACAGAGATCATGCGACTCAACAACTGTTAGATCAATCTCACTGATCAATCTCGACCATTGATATTTTAAAAATGGAACTTCATGTTGTTGGAAAACAACCCTGATGCTTGATGTATCAGTGATCAGAGCATCGAAGATCCACATATAACTATGATCAAATTTGGACCATCCATCCTGTAATAAATATAAACCCTCCATCGCGACCCTGATCAAATCTAAGACATTGATATGTAGACCGATGAGCCAAAAAGGCCTTCACATTTAAAATTGAAACTGAACTGTTGATTTGGAATATGATCCGATTTGGGCCATTAATTGTGCCGAACCTGCCGTTTATTTAATGATTTCATCATTGGGGAGATTGGGGATAAACTATGTTGGGGAATGTTCATTTTTTTCACCGACTATGACGTCCACCATGATCTCCACCATTCATATTTCTCTAAAACAATGAAATCCCTTGATCTTTCATCGATGTAAGGAGAATCATTCATATTTCATTGACATAAGGAGATTCGTTGATCTGGGCTCGACCAAAATCTACCAAAAACTAAGGCAATGGAAAACATTATGCTATTGTCACCCTAGACACGTGGCACCTTCTCATTTGTCCGCACGTGCACTAATGTGGCAGACATGTGGGACACATGTCATCCATATTTGATATGCTTATAGGCTACCTTTGGTGTGTTCCATCTATCCACGTGGAAGCTTTTGATTGGTCTGAAAGGTTCCCTACTAATAGGTTGATGTGACACTTGGTCAAGAGGCTTTGATACCTAGGAGTAGATTTGGAGCATTGTTCGGCCCCACATGAAAAAGCTCTAAGAACAGATATGAACCATCCTTTCGAGTTGCACATCCGACTGGTCAATGTATACTCTTCCAAAATGACTCATCCGAGAGTAAATCTCAACCTTTTATCTAGATTTGTGCAAGGGGGGGTCCTAAGATGCATGAAAATCGTCAATATAGGATTGATCAAAGAAAAAAATGGCTAAGGGGTGAACGATATTATGATGGTGTCACCCTAGACATGTGGCGCTTTCTCACTGGCCATACTAGTGTTGATCTGGAAGACAGATGGGACACGTGTCACCTGATTTCAAGACATTTATCTGTGTATGTGGTGGGTTTCACATGTCCACATGGTGGCTCCAGATTGGCTCTGATAGTGCTTCGCTGGTGTGTTGAAGTGACACTTGGACAAGAGGCTTTGATACCTGGGAGAAAATATGGACCATTGATCAGTCTAACATGAAAAAGGTCTAATATCAGGTCAAGACCGTCCATCGTACGTTCCTCATCAGAGTGGTCGAGGTATGATCTTCCAACATGATGCCGACGAGGGAACTTTGAAACCACATCTCAACCGTTAATATGGAGTTATAGAAAAGATCGAATCTAAACCTTTGATCATAGGTGCCCCATTCAGAGTAGTTAAGAGTGAGGTCCCGAGAGGGACTCCAACCAGGATATCATATTGATTATTGAATTGAGGAACATGAGATCAAACAAGAGTCGTTGGTCTTTCCCTGGTCAAAAGAAAAATTTGGCTAAGGAAATGGATAACATTACACTGGCATCACCCTAGACACATTGCACCTTCTCACTGGTCCACAGTGGCATTAACGTAGCAAGGGAGAAGGACACGTGTCACTTGGATTTGAAATTTTTAACTATGCATGTGGTGGGTTCCATATGTCCACATGACAACCTTTGTTTGGGTTTGACGATGCTCTATTGGTAGATTGACATGACATATTAATAGGATGCCACGACATTTGATATCAGATCTTGAATTTTAATCGGTGGGCATGTTTACTTAAATTTGGGTTTTTGATCCTAGGTGTCTCATCGAAGTCATCCAAAAGATAGGTTCCAAGATGACTCGGATGGGGAAATCCGATGAATGTTGATCTAAAAGGTTGAATGTGCAATGTGAGGTGAACCGTCAATCTTTCGGGGTCTAGAAAATTGTTAAAGCTGCACTTTTCAGCCATGGCCTTGTGATAAGATCTCTGGCCAATAGTGCTATGTCCCTTTTGTGCACGAAAATATCTTTTTGGACCTCTAATAAGAATCCAAGGGTTTCCACCTAGATGGGGTGACAAGTGGTGAGAGAGGGGGGACAGGTGGTAGGAGCATCTGGCGGGGAGAGTTATTACCCCAAGCCGCCACCCCCAACGATATTAATTCCCCATGGAATACACCACAGGGGATATTAATCTAGTGCACCTGTGGAAGCCCATGGAGGAGCATTCCAGCCAGGATACTCGTACTAGAGGCTTATACTAGTCCCGTCAGCCTTCAATGGTGATGGGAGGGACTTCAATGGTGCTCATTGGCTTAAAAACTGACCAAGGCGCCTGTTCTCTCCAGATGTTTGCTAACTATCACCTCTGCTTTGTGCTTCTTGGTCCTTCTGGTCTCTTAGCTCACCTCCTGGGTGACCTCCACACTTTCTCAGACCAGCATTGCTCTCACTCCCTGGTTCCCACCATGCCCCGAGACAGGGGTAAGCCAAGGCATTCCACCAAGAACAAAAATGCCTTCACTTGGGATAATCGGCTCACAGCTTCTCAGAGAACTTTGATAGCTCATTTCAGCCAACCCCGCAGACCCTCCAACAAAGCTCAATCTGCCCTGCGTATTCCAAAAGAGGAAAACCTACCCACCTCTCCCCAGACTCAAGCTTTGCTTCCTCTACGCATTCCCAAATCCGAAACCCCACCCCCGACTAAGCTTTCTCTTCATCCATCCTAGCTCGCTTCGTCTTTCCCCAACAAAATCAAGGAGGAAGCACCTCTGTCACATCAACATTCAGGAATGAAGGTGGAAGAAGTTGAACTACCTTCTCAGCCTGGTCCGAGCCTTGTTCATTTGCATAAGTCCCCCGTGACTCTCAGCCCCTCCACCTCCCGAGACT
>SNQJ01S0051290.1:18811-41009 GCA_010110895.2 Picea sitchensis
ATGTACACTCATGATGCTATAATACAAGGATCTCTTTTTTATTTACAAAAAAAAAAAGAATCCAAGGATTTCAAACTTGCCTTATGTGCACAAGGGTATGGATTTTCTTTCTATTTCTTCATTCTACCTTAGTATAATTCAACTCTCGACTATTTAGAGGACTCTGGAAGCTTTCCTTCTGCCTCTATTTCATCCAATATTGGCCTTATAACTTCAACCAACTTTCATTTAATGATAGGAACAAAAATATCACTAATAGACACCAAATTGTTTGAACTACCACCGGTGATAACCAAAATACAACATCTACCTCCTATATTTCATTTCATTCTGAACATTGTATTCCTTTGATCTAGTTCTCTATCAACTCCATTATTAGGAGCAAAGTTATCAAATTAACGAGAACTCTCCAAAGTTCTCATTTTTTTAGAGGTCATATTTAGTCGATATTTTTACTCCCAAATAAAAAAGTGGAGCTACCAGTAGCACCCCCTTTTTGGGAGGTGGTTAAAATCCTTACTTTTTTGAAATCATGGCCTTGAAAACCGGAAAAAAAAAACCTTAAAATTGACCCTCAAATCAAAAAGTGATGCTACTAGCAACACTGTTTTTTTTTCATGTTAAAATTATGACCTAATTGAAACTGTGGCCATCACAACTGATACGTCTGCCGAAAAAAACACAAAATCGGCTCCCAAATTGTTACTAGAAAATTTGTTTACTAATTGTTATTTTTTTAATCTACATTAAAAATATATAAAAGAAAAAATATCAACAAACAAGTTTTTTTTTTTTAAATGAAAAAAAAAACACACATTTAAAAAAAATATTCATAACCCAAATTTAGAAGAATTGTTTTTCAAAAAATGTTCAAAAAAAAAATCAAAAAATCCTTAAAAAAAACACAAAAATTGATTTTAAAAAAACTCAAAATTGCCTTAAAAAAGGAAATAAGACCTAAAAAAACACAAAATTAATATATATCTATATATCTATCTATCTATCTATCTATCTATCTATCTATATATATATATATATAAACTAAATTTAAAATTTAAAAATTAAAAATAAAAATAAAAAACAAAGGCGTTGTCTAATTGTTCTATGTTTTGGTTTTTTTCGTCAGAATCCAACAACACAAATCTTCATGAAATCATAATTTTTTTTTGTTTAAATTTCATTTTGGAAAGTCAAGTTGGATTATGCATGCTAAAAATCCCGCGAGGCACTCATATCATACAAGTCAGAATTTTAACCACCTCCCAAAAGTGGGTGCTACCGGTAGTACCAGTTTTTTATTAAGGGGTTGATTTTGGTGTTTTTGACACAAAAACATGGGTTTTTTTTCGAGCTAGAGGTCTCATTTTGAGGTCACAGTTCTTGTTAAGTTGNATTTTAACCACCTCCCAAAAGTGGGTGCTACCGGTAGTACCAGTTTTTTATTAAGGGGTTGATTTTGGTGTTTTTGACACAAAAACATGGGTTTTTTTTCGAGCTAGAGGTCTCATTTTGAGGTCACAGTTCTTGTTAAGTTGGTAATTATGTATGCCATAATATTTTTTGCATCATCAAATTCCCCCCTTCTTTGACCCCAAGTCAATCACCCCATTTGCTACTTTTTTTGGTTTTTATTTAGGAATATGTGGTGTTCCCTCTTGTCTTCTTCCTCACTTCAATAATTCTAAGCATTCAAATACCATATGGTCTTGCAGTCCACATTTGAAGCAAATTCCTTCAAATTTTCTTTCTCGACCCTCTACTCTTGCCAATCCTCTTCCTATATTAGCATCAATTCTTCTTCCAATAGGTTTTTCACCTTCTTCCACTTGGTTTTCTTTATGCTACCCTCTTCACAATCCTATACCTCTCCTCATGGTTTTCCACTTTCACTACAATTCATCCTCAATTCTCAAGGCTTCCTAATAATCCTTTGAATCTAAAAAAAATGTAAAACATTAAACTCATCTTGATGGCATAACTTAGACCATTTACATACCTATAAATGGATTCCAAATAAACTCCTCATTCTACCTAGACCTTATAGTCAAAGTTTGTAAAAATCCTCTCTATACTCCTTTACTGACCTCTTAATATGCTTCAAGTTTTTTAGTCTTCTCAATAGATTTACAATGTAATACACAATAAAAAATTTACATTTCAACTCTAACACCATCCTATCCCAAGTTTTAATATTCATTTCAAGACTATATTCTATATTCAACTACAACATATCCCACCACAAAGAAGAACAACTCTTCAATTTTGTACAAGAAAACATATCCCTCATACAATATCTAATCTACTCAAAATCAAATAATGTTTCCATTTCTCCTATCTATTTTATCAAATTCCTCAATATTTAAACTTCCAAAATACACAAAAGTGTTAAGGTTAGGTTTACCTCCAATACATTTTCTTGCTCTTATCATTCTTTCTTCATTTTCCACTTTCTCTTCTATTTCTTGTCTTTTAGTTTTTGATAAATTTACTTCATCCCTATTCGCCACATCCCACACCACATGAGTAATATCTCTCCTTTGGGCTACCTCCATGTAATTGATTCTTTCCATCATTGTCTTGAACTCATTACACATACATCTACTCTTTTGCATCCTTCAGTCTCTTGGGTCTTTGGTGACCTCTTCCTCTTTGCACCATCACTTTAAATCTAGTTTGTGATCTCCTCGTACAAGATCCCCACCTGACCTGCATACATAGATTATTGAATTTGAGACCAATATCTCCCCTTGATCCTGTCGATCCATAAATGAGGGACTAATAGTCCATGCACTTCACCAACATAAATACTTTGTAGAATTAAATTTGTGTTCTCTTTTCTTGGACTTGGACAAATGAATTTTCCTTTAGAATGTCTACAAGGATATTTTTTTCATTGTAGTTCTAAGTGCAACTAATCTACAAAACTATTCAAGATGTGTGATATGGCTTATTCACCAGTGTAACTTGCACACAAGGAATCAATTAACAATGCCAATAATAAATATGACTTTGAGTTGGTTTCCCTCCTATTTGTCACTAGGAAGGCACACAAAAACTAGCTAGGTTTATCTAATTCCAAGATTACTCCTACTCTTGAGGTATGGGAATATGTATGTTTTTTGTTTGCAATTCTCCATTTCTAGGACTAATATCTTCATTTATACTACGTATTGTGAAGTGAAACCATAATAGGTCTACTTGGCATCAACTCAACCCAACCTCTTCATTATCTAATGAACCAATTTTTTAATTGAATAAGTGAATAACTTGAACATTAGAGGATTCAATGCAAAAAATAAATAAACTAGATTGCTCAATAACTAACCTCTATTTATTATGTGGAAACTATCAAGCTTGACATATCAATGTCATACATGGTTCAATTACCATTCATTTAATTTGTGAAGGAATCACTTCCAAGTTCCTTGTGCTTTACACCAAACTCCAATTCAAACCATTCATTAAAACATATATGGGTTGTCCATTGTATAAACCATATGTATATGAAATGACAATTTTTATCTAGAAAATGTATAAAAAGGAAATGCACCAATACATGTATGAGAGGTCACTGGTTAAATATATGACAGAGTTTTTGTATTAAATATTTGAGATGGAAATTAATTTATGATTGTATGAATTGGCTTCTCGAGAAATGGGAATAAGATAAACCCCATGCCAACCAAACGTATTGGAGGCCAAAAATTCCAAATCACACTAAACCACATATGTCGATGATTGGAGGAAAGAGAAGTTCAAGAGAATTTGTATCGCACTTCAAGATTGTATTCACCAGTCTTAAAATGACTAAGATGCCAGCCATTTCCACTGTCCAACTCATATAGAAACACATAATAAACATTGTCCAATTCACAACCTTGGAGGGAGAGAGGCATCTGAACTCAAGAGGGATAATTTCATAGTGTCTACCCTCACTTGGGATTTCTTTGCTATGTATGGCCTCAAAAACACAAAACACATAGAATGCAGGTTGGCTTTGGGATGCCAATGGTCTCCTTCAATTCAAAGTTTTTTTGTTGTATTGTTCCTTGAAATTATATTTAGAAACTCAATTATTAATCTACAATGGCTATCTCATGACATCCTTTGATCTTGAATCCTAGAGTAAGATGAATAATTGTCATTACAAAGCTATTGGAATTCTTTTGTTTCTCACGGGGAATGAAATTATGAGTAAACTCAACATAACCACAATTCGGAATTCTCCCTTAGCATCAAAGACACACTTAGAACAACACATTAAATGAAAATAAGAGCAACATATAAATCACATATAAGAGAATTCTTGTGGTGAATAAAATCAATCACATAATGGACACAAAGTTTACCCTAAATACCCAAAGTGAAAAGGTAACTTCGAATAATTGCTCAGTTTTTGTTTCAATAATCTTTGGTTACAATGCAACTTGTGATTCTCTATGCATACTCCCCTGATAAAATACTAGTTGAGAGTGAAATTACAAGAAGAAATAGGGAGGAGTGGGTTGAAGGGAAGGCCAACAAGACCGACCTTTCATTTCCCATTCCTCAATCTTTTCTTTCCTATTTTCATTTTATATTTTTTTTAATTCTTGTTTTTCCTCTTTTTTTTCCTCATTTACTTTTTAACATTTTCATTTTCCTTTATGTTTTATCTAACCTTGATTAATAATTGAATTAAATTTGTAGGCATTCAGTCTTACAACCATTTTTTTGTTCAGATCCATTTCATATTACACCTCCCCATTGAAAAGCATTTTGGTCTCCAAAATATTAGAGGAAACTGATTTATATCGATGTATATTGTATTTGCTTCTCTAGAACATGACTCTAACTATGGATCCTAGATATAGCTCAAACTCTAGCTCTAGATTTATATTCTAGATCTAGTTCTGGCTATGGCTATGGCTCTTGTTCTTGGCTTGCTTGTTCTTGTAGTGAAAAAGTTTATTCATTGAATCTTATCTTTGAGAAATATTTAGATTCAAAATCTTCACTTAGAATTCATTCATAAAATCATCATGCAATTAAATTACATTATCAGACATGGATATGGTATATTTCAACAACCAATGAAGTCCAAGTAAAAATGAAAACTACTTTTGTTTAATGAAATCCCCATATCTATGCCATCACATGACAATTCCACAAGAGGAAGTGTGGACCTACCTCTTATACTAGGATCACTTTCTTCCTAAAATGGAAAAAATTATCTTCATCAAACTCTGCAATCTTTAAATTTTTCTATTTATTAATCAAAATTCCTCCATTCCTCTACTCAATAGGAGACATGTATAGCTCTATTCAAGCAATATGTGAATTCTTCACTCTTGCCCTTTCTATCACCACAGACAATAAATCAGATGCATTGAATGGAGTTGTACATGCTCATGCATGCTACTTGTAAGAGACTTTGAACACTGGTAAATTGGTTTACCAAATGGTGATTCATCCTTAAACTAGATTGCAATGAAAGAAACATCAACCCATGATTGATATCCTTCTCTACTCTCGTTTTCTTCCACAGAACAATTTTTTTCTTTATTGGTGAGGCTAACCTCTTGCGCTAGTGCAACTCCTTGGACAATGCTTCTCCTTGTGTTGACGATGTAGAAGAATATTCATACTCTTCACTCTCCACTCTCCACATTATTCTCTTTGCTATGTGGTTTTTGGGGTGAAGCTTTGGATGAATTCACTAACACTTTTCTTCCCAATGTCCACTCAGCTTGCAATGGTGGAAATTTGTTAGTGCTATTGTATGGACTACTTGACATACTCCTTGTCTCTCTATGTTTTTGAATTCATTGTTGTTTTGGGGAAGTCTTCTTACCATTATTCTTTTGAAAAAAAATCTATCTTGTGGCATGTGGCTCACTTCTCCTAGAAATATTCCTCTAGATGGACTTTCTTCCCACAAAAAAAACATACATTGGCATACCACTAATTGGAAGTTCTATGGAATTTATTCCTATAGCAGTGACAAACAAGGAAGGTATTGATGCATACCTCTTGGTGTTATTCTCCTTATTCTAGTTGATTATCTTTCAATTTATTCTAAGTGTTGGTGCATACTGATTCATTGCTCTTTCCTCGTTGTTTCCATTTTTCTAATCTACCATAAGAAGCATGGAGTGGAGTGTACTTCCCAAATTTTTTTATACTAAACTTTCTTCGGATGAGTATGTCAACTCTATCATGTATGTTTCCTTCACAAATGTGATCTTGTTTTTCATGGCCTTTTCCTTTTCTCCATCAAAACCTAGGATTTTGTTCTTGAACATTGGTTCATATATAATCGGGCTTAAGATGCCTTTACTTCTCTTTCCTAACCATTTTCCATTATATACCATCTACCTTAATAATTTGGAACCAATTCCCGTATTAGTTTTTTCACATTCACCAAAATTCTCATGAGAAAATTATAAGAAAGGTGATCTTACCAGAGTTGTCTCATTCATGGTACTGGTCTTGGAAGTGGAAATGGAAGGTGTCCTTGTTTCCTGATGCTCTTGGAAAACTTCTTGTATGTTTTCCAATTCTTCTTCATTCTTTTCCAACTCTCAGTGTAGTTGATCCATCATTTGAGTGAGCCTATCCTACTGTCATCTCTCCATCTAGATGAACTTCTCTCCAAATTTTAGAATCCGCACTCCACTCTTGTCCCAATATGTGATCATAGTTGTGAGGGAGTCATGAAATTAATCAAGTCACCTCCTTAGAAATTACATCAATTTGGAAAAGGTCTCAAGTTTCTTTTCTAAAGATTCCATCCTTTGATCAAACATCCGGACCTTCTCCTTCAAGTGCTTATTCTCTTCTTGAAGTTGCATATTGGTGCCTTGTAGATATTCCAACATTTCTCTTTTTTCTTTTACCATGATAGGTTTGTGTTCTATTTAAAGTTAAGTATTTTCAGTTGGATCAAAATCAAGGATTCAACTGCTCATATACCTTATGATCCATAAATGAGGGACTTATAACCCACTCACTTCACCAACACAAATACTTTGCATAATTGATTTCTATGTTCTTTGTTCTTATTCTTGTATAGAGATATTAGTATTTATAATGGATATAAGTAATTTGTTCATATTTTTTTTGTGAGTACAATTAATCTACAAAACTACTCAAGATTGGTGTTATGGGATATTCTTCGGTGGAAATTGCACACAAGGAACCAATTAACATGCCAACAATAAACAATAATCCATTTTGGTTTATCTATCATTTTTCACTAGGTAGGAACACATAAATTAGCTATGTTTATGATCCAAATGGATATCGGTGGCCACCCACCTATTCCAATTGGCTCAAAACAATCTTCTAGCAATTTACTATTTTTAGCATATTTTCGGTTCTTAAACTTCTAGGGCCATTTTGAAGGCCTAGATGAAGTTTTTTCAGGATAGATCACCTCAATGGTAATACAAGGCTTTGATTGAGCCCCCAAAATGAATCTCCTCGATGATACCTTTCCAACGAACTATCGTGCACCCAAAATGGAGGTCGTATGCCAAAGGTATGCCCCTGGGAAGTTGATACACCAAACTACCCAACAACGAGGTCCACAAACTGTTGGCTTTTCATATTCCGGGGTTAGGGTTTTGGATTTTATTTATGTTAAAAAGGAATTTGGAGCCTCATTGTAGTAATCATATTCTTGTGAATGTGAGTAGCCATCACATCTCTTCTCAGAGATAAGCTGCCACCATTTTAGCAAGTCTTCCACTTTTTATTTATACAGTTTCGTACATTTCACTCATTAATAGAAATTGTGTATTATTGTATATCTATGTTTATGGGTGCATCTCTGATATATTTATGTTATATTATTTGATATATGAGATATCTCTGTGCATTTCTTTATTATATCTCCTCTCTCATTTTGTGCCAAAAATAATCTAGAGATGAGTGAATAGCTTCAGTAGTAGAGGATTTAATGAAAACAATAAATAAACTAGGTTGATCAATTACCAACCTCTATTTATCATGTGAATGCTCTCGATATTGACCTACTAATGGAAGACATGGTTCAATTTCCATTCACTCAATTGGTGAAGGAGTCACATTCAAGTTCCCTATGCTTTACACCAAAATCCAATTCAAATTGTTCATTAAAACATATATGGGTTGGTCATTGCATAAACCATATGTATATGAAATGGAAATGACTAGAACATGTATAAAACAATAATGAACTAATACATGTATGAGAGGTCACTCATTAAATATATGAGAGAGTGACATTATTTAATCTTTGATATGGCAATTAAATGATAATTGTATGGATTGGTTTCTATAGAAATGGGAATAAGACAAAACCCACACCAACCAAACATATTGGAGGCTAAACATGTGAAATTGATTGAAACCACAAATGCCAATAATTGGATGAATGAGTAGTTCAATAGAGTTCATATTTCACTTCCAAAATGTATTCACAAGTATTTAGATGACAAAGATGCTAGCCATTTCCACTATCCAACTTACATACAAACTCGAAACAAACATTGTCCAATGCATAACCTTGGAGGGAGAGAGGCACATGGCTTGTACAGACCCATACAGCCTCAAAATGGATATGTTCATAGTGTCTAGCCTCACTTGGGGTTGCTTTTCTATGTATTACATCAACAATGTGAAACACACAATGTGAATGTTGGCTTTGGGATGCCAACGATCTCCTTTAGTTTAGTGATTTTTTATCGTATTGTTCCTTGCAACTAGATTTAGAAACTCAACTATTAATTTTCAATATATATCTCATGAAATACTTTGATCTTGAATCCCATAGTAAGATGAATGGTGGGCATTACAAAGATGTCGACATTCTTCAATTTCTCTTGGGCAATTAATTTCTGAGTAAAATCAACATAACTACAATTGGGAATTCTTACTTGGCACCATTGACACACTCAAAACAACATATTAACCATAAATAAGAGAAACATACAATTCACATATAAAATAATTCTTATTACAAATAAAATCAATCGCATAATGGACATATAGATTTTATCCTAGAAAACCAAATATGAAACTCAATTTAGAATGGTTGCTTGGTTTTCATTTCAACAATCTTTCATTACAATGCATCTCATGACTCTTTATGCATATCTCTCTCCTTGGCCAAAGGACCCTTTGAGAGTGAAAGTACAGCAAGAAATATAGAGAGTTGGAGTGATGAGAATGACAACAAGTCAAACCTTTCATTTCCCATTCCTTAGTCTTTTTTCTCATATTCATTTTCTATTTTATTTAATTCTTTATTTTCCTCTCTTTTGTCTCATTTACTTTTTACATTTTCATTTTCCTTTTTCTTTATGTTTTATCTAAGCTTCATTAATCATCAAATTACACTTATAGGTACCAAGTATTACAACCATTCACTTGTTCAGATCCATTTTAGATCACTTTCCCACCACAAGATGAACTTGCTTTCATACCACTTGATGCAACATGAAGGATACTATAAAAGTTGCACATCACATCTCAACCCACAAATTCATTAAACATGTAGTAATTAAAAAATACACCACTAATAAACTCAAACAAAGAAATGAGATACCATATATTATTTTATTGATTCTCATAGCGAATAACTCTTGGGCCTTGATTACATACACAAAGCTAGCACCTTTCCTTTTGTTTAAATCTATTCACACTCTACCATTATAAAGCCTAAATTAAAAGAGCCAAAAGTATGTTCATGTATGTTCACCCTTGGAGGCATCAAATTCATAAAATTACTAGATGAAATTAAGTGATCCAAACTATTGGAGTGAAGTCCTTGGGTCCCAAACCAATTGTTCTACAAGGTGATTTATCTTGATAAAGTGTTCATCTTCACATTTTGTTGAAGGTTTTCCTTTAAAATTTGTTAAATTTGTTGAAGGATTCATATTCACCTATTGTTTAAGGCATACTTAGACTCAAATATTGTTATTACTACAAAACCAATGTGTAAATTTGAATTAGAATATTGTTATTTCTACCAAATCAATGAAAACAAGTTTAAGAAGTGTTGCATGGCAATGTAGTCCTTGCCAGGTTGGAATGGGAATAAATGCATGTTGAAGTACATGTGGTACCCATGTAGAGGATGACAAATATAATAGACCCAACATAGTTGAAGGATTTTTTTTTTTTAGCATTTACGAATAAGTTTTCTTTGAAATTTACCAAATATGAAAAAAGGACAAGGAAACACACACACATTAAACATTGAAATATAACAAACACAATTTCCTCACATCCACCATAGTTTTCTTTGAAATTTATCAAAAAATAATAATGTTTGTTACAAATTTCTGGAATTTGTTCCATATTTCTGGAAATTTAAATGCGTTTGTCATATAGACTGGGATTGGGGCTCCTGCAGACCATAAAAATAAATAAGTACAAGAATTAGGTCTGTAGAAAGAAGAACTGTGTGATGGTAGAGAGGAAGACCTGAAAAGAAGAAATTGGAAGTTATGAGCCTTTGGATAGAGATTTCTATTTAAAGAGGTAGAATAACTGGATTGATAAAGAAAACAAGATGACATCAGTATAGACTTACTATGAAGCAAATGCATTTTTGTTTCTTTCAACCACGGTCACTAGAATCGTGCCAATTAGTTGTTGCCCTTCCTCGATGAGGTTGTCCATTCTCCATTGGAACCATTCTTCAATGTAGCTTCTCATGGGGGCCACGTTGGTTTCATCCTGGATTTCTATGTTGAAAAACTCATTTTCTAATTTCCTTAGATCCATAGAAATACTATGCAGATCCTGTTCAATTTCTTCATTGTGTGTTGCATAGTCCAGTAGCCAGTTCTAGAGCTCATCTACACAAAATTCAAGGATGTCGTAAAACGTTTCTAAAGACATCCCCTTTAAAATATTAAGTTGTTCATTAAAGGATCATTTGGTCATTGACAAGGATTTGACCACTAAGTTTGGGTCTTGAACCTCGTTGGTACTTCCGGATAAGTCTATTTGGGTCAAGTTTCTGAATAATTCTTCTTTTTTCTGATAGGGCTTGTTCACATGATTCAACAATGAGCTGCAGGTTCTTAACTTTCTTTTGCCAGCATCCTTTTAATTTTTTGATCCGCTTTGGGGAGGGGAGATCCTCTTGTCTTATTTTCATATCCGAGTTGTTGATGGCATGGTTGGAAAAAGGGGTCAACATCTATTCATAGAAATATTGATCATTTTTTAAATTCGTCTGCAAATGTTCGTGCAAATCATTTTCCCTCATTCGAAAGGAAGCTATATTTTGTGATGTTTCCCAGGCTTCAGTAACTAGCTGCATTATTTTCTTGATGTTATTCTCTAAAAGGGCTCTACACAATGTGAGGAGGTTGGAGGATACTTTTAACTTGGTTGCAGAGGTAGAAGGCATGGGTTTTTCTAAAGGACTGGCAAACTATGGGGTAGCAATGAAAGCCTCCTCAAATTCCTTGACGCGGTATTTTAGTCTGGCATTCTCCGCTTCAATTCCTACAAAGGAATCATCAAGCGCATCATCGGTTACATGGTGAAATAAGGAGATTTGGGACGGTCACATTTTCCTAAAGTTAATCTCTGTACGAGATATACCTTTCTTATTTGTTACATCTCTCTTTTTAATGACCATATTTTTATATTGGTTGTCAAAAACACCACTCTGGAATACGAAGGATTCATATTCATAAAAAATGTCGGTCTCAGCTATTTCCATTGCAGAACTATGGTGCATCGCGTTTGTGGATGGCCCAACTTTGTGCATGTGCTCAGTTTCAATTTCAAGTTGCATCTGTTCACTTTCAATTTCGAGTTCGTCCACCTGTCCTATAATGTTTTTTCTCTTCTTCATCAGGGGAACTTTGTGAGAAATGCCAATTTTTTTGTGAGGAGGGTTTTTGTCTCCTCATCTGTTTGAATATTTATGGGTTGCTTTCTTACTGGGGTGGGCCGTTGAAGTGATGCTTTGTGATGTCGTGCTCTTGGGAGTGATGGTGGGGGACTAGACACTCTTCTCACCAGATACTTTTCCCTCTTGTCTTTACAATTTAGTCACGCTTTGCAATGTCTCTACGTCGCAATCGCTAGAAGAAGGATTGTTTTCTCCATTATGTATGTCTTCGGTCAGGTGTCTATGGATAAAAGAGATGCTAAATCCAATTGCTAGTAAATGTTCTTGAAAATTCCCATTAGGGTTGAACCCTTTTAGGATTTCAACATATGTTAGTTTCAAGCTCTTGAAATTGCCTGCGAATTCGTCAATCTTGTTGACGTTTCTGCACACAAAGTCCCTAAATTTTTAGGGCAGAGGAATGAACTGTTTTTTTTTCTTGTCATGGAAAAAATGCAACCAGTGGTTGTATTTTCTTGCTATTTTTGTAACAAACATATTTTCCGTGATGTGGCATGGAAGGAAAGCATGATTTTCCTTGGAGCCAAAGACCATTAGTACACTGTGATTTTTCTTTTGTTCAAGTGTCCCCTTCGTGTTCAAAAAGTTGGTTGCATGGCCAGACATTCGGGGAGCATCCTTCCCTAACAATAAATCTTTGAAAAGTGAGACAAAGGCATTAAAAAATTCATAAAAACAATGGGAGGCCTTGTGCCTCTACAGGGCCTGGTACCAGAATGTTATTGGGAYGAATCCATAGTTTACTTTCTTGGAAAGAGACAAATTTGGAAAYGGACAATAATGCACTATTGTGAAAATCAAGTAGGATGACATATAAAAAAAAATTGATTCTTTGAATCGTGACAACTGGGAACAAATTTTAATGGAAATTAGCTTCCCCCAATCAAAAATGAATTGTTCCTTGACTATGAAGTACAAAATATAAATAACTATATGGGAAATTCTTGTCATGGATTCCTGTCCTGTTATTCTTGTAAACAACCAAGCAATTTCCTAGAATGTATTTCTAAAGGAACTTACCTGAAAATTTGTGGTGTCTTTAGGAACTATTGTTGGGTCATCGAGGAACTCGGCTAATATGTTCAACTTGTTGTCATGTTTTTCTAGGAACTGCTTGTAGTCTTGTCCTCTAAAAGTCATTGTTGGCTACGACAATTTTAACATCTTGCGGAAGGCCTGAGGTGACAAAGAAATAGGAGAATGGTTGCACAATGGAATAAATCTTTGGCTTGAAATATATTTTTTGGTGCACCAAGAGACCACCTCCTTACAGTCAAAAACCTCAGGGACGCAGCCTGCATGAGCGATTCCAAAGGTCCAAATCACTTTGTTCTGGGCAGAACGGGATGAATAGTAAGAGTATGCCCTGGACCACTAGAAGTTATGGTCCTGATGTCTGAAGATATTCATTGTATCTCCACAAAACTGTTGTCGACCTTCTGCCATAAGTTTACAAAAACGTTTGTTTGCTCCAGACGGTGATTGAAATGAAGAGTTGGAAGGGATAATATAACACTGCGCAAATCTTGGTCCAATGCATGTGAAACAGAGATCTACTCGACACTTTCGCTCATTAATGACAATTTTGATGGCTATTGCATGATGCATTGTTAACATTAAAGCCTAGTAATTGCACACATAGAAGTGTGAACATGGCGGATACGAAAATGAGTGATTAAGCATTGGATATTTCTTGAACGGGCCAACGCGACGACCTGTGTTTGAGATGAAAAATTGGAAGGGAAAATATAACTCTCCGCAGATATTTTTTTAATGCGTATTAATGGGATATCTCCTCGAGCATTTCGCTCATTAATGACAATGTTGACGGTTCCTGCATGGTGAGTTGTTAGTATGAAATGTTACTAATTGCATGTTAAGAAATAAGTACGAAGGTCGCGGGGACGGGAAAGAGCAATTAAGGAGTGTCTAGTTATTGAATGCAGTTGGGAGGGCTTCAAAATAGGGTTTCAAGGTACAACTGTTGGAGGTGAGGGCACAAGGGTCAAATTGTATGTCTCAGAAGTTTTTGAGTGCAATAGGAATAACACCAAAGAGGGTATGACAGGACATTCCAGAGGGAAATTTGTATATCGCAGAAGTCTGGGTAATGCTTGCACGACATGGAACAATGGAGGTGCAAACGTGAGCCCACCTATCCGGGAACCTGCAATTGAAAAATTGGCTCAAGTATGGAATAGAGAAACGGTCAGGCAGATTCGTTATTGCTAATATATTGAAACTTCTAATATATATCGCATTGCATGGAAATATCTTTTCTACATGTGTCTGGGAAGAAAAGAGAAAATAAGAGAAGATAAATTAATTTAAATTCGGGGAGTCGAGCTTTAATTAAATTTCACTGTCTCATCGATGATTTTTCTTTTTCATGTCGGTCTGTACGGTTGTTGCATGATGAACTAGTAGCATTAAACCTTGGTCAGGCACAGTAAACAGTGCCTAAGAATTGGATACTTCGTGAACCCTCCAACCCAAGGAACCGCAAAAGAGATTCCATGAAATGGGAAAGTATGGAAAGCCATCGGACACACTTCAGAATTAGGGTGACAATAGCTCCCTAGGAGACGTGACTTCCCGAGGTTCAAATTGTATGTCTTAGAACTTGAATTCAAAATGTGTACCATGGAAGAGGGGATGATATGGGATTCCATCGATCAATCTATATACGAAATACCCTTTTGGTCATTAATGACATCTTTAAGGTTCATGCACAACGAAGTGTTAGCATTAAAGCTTTCCAATTTCATTTCCAAAGAGAAGTAGGAAGGTGGCAAGGGCAGGGAACAATGAGTAAGGAATGGATAATTATCGAAAGCGATTGGTGACACTTTGAAATAGGGCTACAAGATACAACCAGTAGAGGTGAGGACCCGAGGGACAAATTGTATCTCTCGGGAGTGTTGACCGCAAAACGTGTAACATGGAAGAGGGCATGATGATGCATTCCTGTGGACAAACTGTATATCGCGTAAATCCGGGTACTGTTTTCTAGTCATGGAACATTCAAAACACAATCCTGAGGCCTCCAGTCTGGGAACCTACAATCGAAAAAACAGAAGGGCAGACTCGATACACAGTAAATGTACAATGTCATGGAGATACAACCAACATGGGGCTAGGTATTGAAAGGTATGGAAGATGGTTAGGCTCGTGATGAGGAATTATAGAGGACAAATTGTATATCACGAAACTTTGGGCACTATTTGCAAGTTGTGAAAGATTACAAACACAATTTTGAGGCCGGTAATCCTGGAACCCGCAATCAAAAAAGTGTCTAGGTATCGAATAGGGAAACGCTGGCCCAAAATTGATTTCGCTAATATATTGAAATTTGTAATAGCTTTGCCATTAGTTGTCAAGATATTCTTTGCATGTTTCTAGACAAGTTCTGTAGGCATGGTTAGTCCTAGAGACTTCTACTTATTAATGATGATCCTTACAGTTGTTGCATGATCATGTTTTAGTATTAAACCTTTGGTGTTGCATAATTGGAAAGAAATACAAGGATGGTCGGAACATGAAACAGTGACTAGGAATTGGAGAGTTCGTCAACCCACCAACACGAGGATCCAAAATATGGTGACAAGGTCTCCCCAAAAGACGTAAGGCCTCGACGGTCAAATTGTATCACTCAAAACATTTGAATGCATAATTTGTAACACGAAAGAGGGGACGATGTCAGAATCCAGTAGTCAATCTGTATATAGCGGAGGACCGGGTGCCAATTGTTTCATACTAGTGTGTTCAGTTGTCACTAGAAAGAGCATAATTAATTTATATTAGGAAGGATGGGAAGTTAGTGGGGATGGAAGGCAGCGACAAATACTTTGAAACATTTGTGAACCGTGGTAGAGTGAATCTTGCGAGTTTGAGGAGTACGTTGTGGAATTGTAGATCACATAAGTTTTGAGTGCAAGATTTATATCACGAAACAAGAAGCAACAGAGTTCGAAAGCACCAACCCAACAACTACAGCCATAAAATTGGCTAAGTATGGAAAGGAACAACGGTCGGTTGGATTCGTCATGTGAAGATATAGATGGAGATGAAGATATGTCAGCCTGCCAATGCTAGAATGCACGATCATAGAAAGGAGAATAAACGGTAGTTAATTTGTATATAGCGGAGGATCGGGTGCCAATTGTTCCATACCAATGTGTTAAGTTGTCACTAGTAAGAGCATAATTAATGTATATTACGAAGGATGAGAAGTTAGTGGGGATGGAAGACAACGACAAATACTTTGAAAAAATTGTGAATCGTGGTAGAGTGAAGCTTGTGTGTTTGAGGAGTCCACAGTGGAATTGTAGATCACAGAAGTTTTGAGTGCAAGATGTATATCATAGAACAATAAGCAACAGAGTTCAAAAGCACCAAACCGACAACCGCGGCCATAAAATTGGATAAGTATGGAAAGGAACAATGGTCGATTGGATTCATCATGTGAAGATATAGTTGGAGATGAAGATATGTTATCCCGCCAACGCTGGAACCCGCAATCATAGAAAGGTGACTAAACGGTAGTCAATTTGTATATAGCGGAGGACCGACTACCAATTGTTTCATACCAATGTGTTCAGTTGTCACTAGTAAGAGCATAATCAATGTATATTACGAAGGAAGGGGATTTAGTGGGGATGGAAGGCATAGATAGATACTTTAAAACATTTGTGAACTGTGGTAGAGTGAATCTTGCGAGTTTGAGGAGTCCATGGTGGAATTGTAGATCACGAAAGCTTTGAGTGCAAGATGTATATCATCGAACAAGAAGCAACAGAGTTCCAAAGAACCAACTCGACAACCGTGGCCATAAAATTGGCTAAGTATGGAAAGCAACAACAATCAGTTGGATTCATCATGTGAATATATAGATGGAGATGAAGATATGTCAGCCCGCCAATGCTGGAACCCGTGATCATAGAAAGGCAACTAAGTATATAACCAGAAAGCGATAATACAGGGGAAGAAGAAAAGGGAAAAATGGATAAGGAGTCCCCGGTGGAATTGTATATCACGGAAGTTTTGAGTGCAAGATGTATATCATAGAACAAGAAGCAACAGAGTTCAAAAGCGCCAACCTGACAACCACGGCCACACAATTGGCTAAGTATGGAAAGAAAGAGTAGTCGGTCAGATTTTTCATGTGAGGATATAGATGGAGATGAAGATATGTCAATCCGCCAACACTGGAACCCGCGAGCATAGAAAGGAGACTAAGTATATAACTAGAAAGCGATAATACACAGAACGAAGAAAAGGGAAAAAGGACTAAGTATCTCACAGAAGAACATCTACTCTTCATTTATTAATGCCAATCTTTTCGAACCCCTGGTGAGTTCTCACTAGTAAAAGAATAAATTGCAGATCACGAAAGTTCTTTGGGTGCAAGATTTATATGACGAAACAAGGGGACATAAGTGTTGGATAACGCAAACCCGGGACTCGATGAACAGATAACTGGTTGAGTATTGAAAGGGACCACGGTTGGTCAAGCTCATGGTGTCAAGATATAGATAAAGAGCTGCTAATTTGTGAATCCAGGAGGTCGTGATCATATAGATGCGACTAAATATAGAACCACAAAGGGATAATATAGGGGGAGAAAAGAGGAAAAATTAAAAGAGAATGTTTTTATATTTATTTCAATAGTATTCATATTAATATATATTAATAGATTATTTCTGGTCCAAATGTAAATCATCTTCCAATTTGGAGGATCCTGTTTGGTTTGCAAATTTCGTTGAAATCCATAAGTAATAGAAAGGAAAAATATGGCAGATGGATGGGCTCGTGATGGGGAATTCTAGTGGACAAATTGTATATCGCGAAACTCTGGGCACTATTTGCAAGTTGCAAAAGATTCAAAACACAATTTTGAGGCCATCAATCCGGGAACCCGCAATCAAAAAAGTGTCCAAGTATGTAATAGGGAAATGTTGGCCCAGACTTGTTTTTGCTAATATATTGAAATTTGTAATAACTTTTCCATGACTTGGAAAGATCTTCTTTACATGTTTCTGGACAAGTTCTGTAGCGATGGTTGGTCCTTGAGACTTTTTCTTATTAATGACGATCTTTACACTTGTTGCATGATGGTGTTTTAGTATTAAACCTTTGGTGTTGCATATTTGGAAATAAATACTAGGATGGGAAGAACATGAAACAGTGACTAGGAGTTGGAGATTTCATGAACCCGCCAATGCAAGGATCCAAAATAGGGTGACAAGGTCTCCCCAGAAGATGTGAGGCTCTAGCGGTCAAATTGTATAGCTCGAAACATTTGAATGCATAATGTGTAACAAGGAAGAGGGGATGATGTCGGAGTCTGGTAGTCAATTTGTATATGGAGGAGGTCCGAGTGCCAATTATTTTGTACCACTGTGTTCAGTTATCACGAGTAAGAGAATAATTAATGTATATTAGGAAGGACGCGAAGTTACTAGGGATGGAAGGTAGTGACATATAATTTGAGACATTTGTGAACTCTCGTAGAGTGAATCTTGTGAGTTAGAGGAGTTCGTGGTGGAATTGTAGATCACATAAGTTTTGAGTGCAAGATGTATATCAGGGAAGAAGAAGCAACCGAGTTCGTAAGCGCCAACCTGAAAACCGCAGCCATAAAATTTACCAAGTATGGAAGGGAACAACAGTCGGCCAGATTCGTCATATGAGGATATAGATGGAGATGAATATATGTTATCCCACCAACCCTGGAACCCACAATCATAGAAAGACAAATAAGTATATAACAAAAAAGCGATAATGGACCCAAAGAAGAGAAGGGGAAAAGGGCTAAGTATCTCACAGTAGAAAATCTACTTTTTGTTTACTAATGTCAATCTTTTCGAACCCTGGTGAGTTCTCACTAGTAAAAGCATAAATTGCAGATCACGGAAGTTCTTTGGCTGCAAGATGCATATGATAGAACAAGGGGCATAGGTGTTGGATATCGCAAACCCGGGACCTAGTGGCTAGATAATTGGCTAAGTTTTGGCCAAGAGAAATTTTTTATATTTATTCCAATAGTTTTCGTATTAGTATATATTAATATATTATTTCTGGTTCAAATGTAAATTATCTTCCAATTTGCAGGATGTTGCTCGGGTCGCAAATTCATATATATATATATGTGTGTGTGTGTGATATGCAACTTTTTTTTTATATGCATGGATATTATAAAATAGAAGAAGCTGCAATATATGCAAGATATTGAACAGGAACATGACGTCAACACTTGAGTTGCCTTGTTGTAATAGTCATTAATTCATTCTATCTACGGGACCAGAAGAATGAAAGTGGGACGAGTCCTCCAATTTCTTTCTTTAAGTATAGGTCAGGCACCACATAAGTATGGCCTATGAAAAATTATTCGTCCATGTAAAATGTAAGGAACGAACAAAGTAGCCTTTATTTAAATTGAAGTATTGGGCAACAAAAAGAAAAGCTTGCCGTCCATGTTTAACGACACACAAAAAAAAGGTACTAAATAAAATGAAAAGCAATACCAGAGATTGGAAAACACCATTAAAAAAAGTGTAAATATTCTATATTCAAATAAGATGGGTTGCAAAATACAGATGACATTATTTTCCACAATGACTATGATTTGGCCTGCCACCAACCAAAAAAGATATGTACAATATTGAATCTTATGAACATTCTTCTTGACGATCAAATGTTGAAAATCAATTTTAGGTCTTGGACATCATTGGTGTTTCCAACTAGATCTATCCCATCTTTTTGTATAGTTGTCTCTTCTAGATATGGTTTGCCTACATTGGTTGGTTATTCAAAATTCCATTCGTTGTTAAGTTTTAATTTCCCTCTGTCGTCGAAAACATGGGGTTTAAGGTGCCTTCCTTGTAATGTTCCTGGCCATTCACATCCGAGACAACTTAGAAATGTGATTCAGGCCCAATTCAAGGTCGAGGGAGTCGTTTTATGTGACATCGGATTTGGGGGAAACAAATCCTGTTAGGCAACAAAAGATGAGACAAAAAAAAATTCAAGTATGTTGTGACTACTATTATCCTTGTATTCGATCATCTGTTTGGTTGAAAATCCTGCCTGAAGATTTGTATGTTGAACTTATTTTTTTTATTACGGTAAATTGGAAGGGGTGTCCAAGCCAACTACAAAATATTCCTTTGTTGAAGTACATAACTTTTCCCAGCAACATAGGTCTGGCAAGTGTATCAAATCTTGAAGATCGCATCATAATATATATTTTGTCGTAGGGGTGGAAAACATTGCTATCGACAATAAGGTCTGGAATGTTCGGAAGTGACGCCAAATATTACTCCATGCCCAAATACACTCAGAAGGAAACTATAAAATTGGATACCAATGGACATGAGAAACTATATGCGTGTTTGAATCAACATCTAAAATTACAGAACGTTTTATGCCAAAGTTGTAACAGAATTGACAGACAACCAGTTTCTATGTCAAATAGTGTTGAGCGACCTTTGGATGCAATAATAGACTCGACATATAATCAAATTTCTATCACTACTAATACTAATGTCAAGTGTAAGAAGTCGTGATCCTAGGTTCCAGGTATTTTCACCTCCAGGCATCCACATAGGCGGTGACCCCAAGCTCCATATAGCTTTGGCTTCAGACATTAACATTGTCTGTGGCGATGGGAACAGTGCTATTGACTACAGTATGACAATGCGGTGAACAAGCACGATTTTCATTGTCAAAGCACTTAAACTGTAGGATTGTCAAACCTGCAAAGAACATAGTCTTTAGTGTTGCTTTCTCACGAAATCTACAATGTTTCTTTGAGTCCATAAATCTTTGGATGTTGGGTGTCTTGTGCGATAATGACCTTGACATTAGGTACATGTCAGACATCTATTATATAACATTGCAGTGTTAATGCAATTGACATAGTGGACGATGGCTCAATTGAATTGGCACAAACAATATTAATTTTGTGATTAATTAACATCCTTGAAGGACATGAATCCCAAACAACGCCTAAAATTTTTCGAACAACCGACTGTTAAAAAAATACATTGTTCTATATTTAAAAAAATAAGATATTGTATGGTTTGAACATTTTGTTTTTCAAATATCGCATCAATTGCAACAAAAGAAATGCATTTTCTTGACATTAGGTGGAAACAGATATGGAAACACACCACTACATTAACGTCTCTTCTAAAGAATGAAATAAAATGATTACATGAATGTGGTAGTAAAAGGTGATTTTCAAAAACCAAATCATTACCTGAACATGTGAAACTTCTTGAAGAAGGTGGTAGTATAAAGTAATCCTCAGAAAGTGTTGCAAAGTCCATAATCCAGAATTCCTTCCCATTAACTCTTTCTAGTTACATGTCGATGCAAGGATTAGAAAGTTTTGACACCATCGTTCCCTGGTTATATACCCACCTTCAAGTAGGAGGGGGATATTAGTGTAAATAGGTGCAACCCATCGACCCAGCTGCAATCATATGCATAGGAGTTGTAAAATACAAAATGTGCAATAGCGATAGACAACTAATTGTATGTGGAGTCTGTAACTACATCCATAGGACAATGAAAAAAATTTGACAAAGAATATGGCTTTCTGTCAAGTTTGTTACCACACCCAGAAGTAACTCAACAAACTTTGTAATAGAAACTTCTGTTATTTTAGTATGTCGTTTTAACCACCCATGTAGTTTCTATTACTCGCAACGTTCCAAATATATAATTACCTTATGAGTACATTCGCAAATGGAGTAATATTTTGCGTCATTTCCGAATATGACAGACCATTTTGCAAGCCACGATAAGTGAGACTCCTCTAGTGGAAGACAAATTCTTGTGTGCTCTGCAGAATTTGATACACTTGCCAAATCTGTGTTGTTGGAAGAAACTATATACTTTAACGAAGGAGCATTTTGCAGGTGACCTCAAAATCCCTTCCAACTCCCAGCAAGAAAACAAATAAGATCAACAGAAAAACCTCCAGGCAGGCCTTTCAACCAACCAAAGCATCGAATACATGGAGAACACCAATCATAAGATACTTGTTTTTTTTTTTTTTCCTGTCCGAGTTTCTGTTGGCTAACAGAGTTTTTTTTTGGTTCAAATCTAATGTCACATAAAACCATTCTCTCATCTTTAAATTGGGCCTCAATGGCATCTCTAAGGTGTCTTACATGTCCATGACCATGAACATTAGAAGGAAGGCACCCTAAAGCCCAACTCTTTGATGATAGAGAGAAATGGGAATAAGTATTTAAAATCAACGTTGGAGGATGACAGTATAAT
>SNQJ01S0051290.1:42037-52105 GCA_010110895.2 Picea sitchensis
ACACACCACTACATTAACGTCTCTTCTAAAGAATGAAATAAAATGATTACATGAATGTGGTAGTAAAAGGTGATTTTCAAAAACCAAATCATTACCTGAACATGTGAAACTGCTTGAAGAAGGTGGTAGTATAAAGTAATCCTCAGAAAGTGTTGCAAAGTCCATAATCCAGAATGCCTTCCCATTAACTCTTTCTAGTTACATGTCGATGCAAGGATTAGAAAGTTTTGACACCATCGGTCCCTGGTTATATACCCACCTTCAAGTAGGAGGGGGATATTAGTGTAAATAGGTGCAACCCATCGACCCAGCTGCAATCATATGCATAGGAGTTGTAAAATACAAAATGTGCAATAGCGATAGACAACTAATTGTATGTGGATTCTGTAACTACATCCATAGGACAATGAAAAAAATTTGACAAAGAATATGGCTTTCTGTCAAGTTTGTTACCACACCCAGAAATAACTCAACAAACTTTGTAATAGAAACTTCTGTTATTTTAGTATGTCGTTTTAACCACCCATGCAGTTTCTATTACTCGCGACGTTCCAAATATATAATTACCTTATGAGTACATTCGCAAATGGAGTAATATTTTGCGTCATTTCCGAATATGACAGACCATTTTGCAAGCCACGATAAGTGAGACTCCTCTGGTGGAAGACAAATTCTTGTGTGCTCTGCAGAATTTGATACACTTGCCAAATCTGTGTTGTTGGAAGAAACTATATACTTTAACGAAGGAGAATTTTGTAGGTGACCTCAAAATCCCTTCCAACTCCCAGCAAGAAAACAAATAAGATCAACAGAAAAACCTCCAGGCAGGCCTTTCAACCAACCAAAGCATCGAATACATGGAGAACACCAATCATAAGATACTTGTTTTTTTTTTTCTTTCCTGTCCGAGTTTCTGTTGGCTAACAGAGTTTTTTTTTGGTTCAAATCTCACGTCACATAAAACCATTCTCTCATCTTTAAATTGGGCCTCAATGGCATCTCTAAGGTGTCTTACATGTCCATGACCATGAACATTAGAAGGAAGGCACCCTAAAGCCCAACTCTTTGATGATAGAGAGAAATGGGAATAAGTATTTAAAATCAACGTTGGAGGATGACAGTATAATCTTCTATAGATTTTGGTTTAATTCATCTTAATGGAAGATGCCCTCGATATTTTTTATTATTAATGCCAATATTTTCAAATATGTGCATTGAATAGTGACTAATAGCACGTAATAACATTCCCATATCTGAGCATATTCTCAAATATGACAACCTGTAACATATGCACAGTATTAAAGAGGGACATGACGTCAAGACCTATGTGGATGACACATTTGTGGATGGTAGTGTGGTAGTACAGTATTGCATTGTTACTATGATGATGCCTTTAAAAAACTAAAATAGCCAATATTTTTTTTGCAAATTCAAAATGCCAATCTTTTCGCCTATTAATGCCAATCTTTTCAGATATGTGCGTTGAATAGTGAATAATAGCACGCAATAACATTCCCATATCCAAGCAGATTATCAAATATGACAACCCGCAACATATGCACAGTATTAAAGAGGGACATGATGTCAAGACTTCTGTGGATGACACATTCGTGGATGGTAGCGTGGTAGTATAGTATTGCACTATTACTATGATGATGCCCTTAAAAAAATAAAATAACCATATATAGTTTTGCAAATTCAAAATGCAAGAAAATGTTTTTATCAGATCCTATCATATTCGCCTGTTTATGCATTTTAGATGTCCTCAAGCTTTCTGCTTATTAAAGATAATATTTTTGAACATGTTTGGTCGGTTGTCACTTTTAAAAGTATAATTGTTGGCCCTCAAACAAGTGTTGGAGAACCTTGGGCATGTTTGACCATTTTTGGGACTTTGACAGGCTGGTTGAAGACGAAGCACTAGGCGAAGAGGAGATTGCGAGATCTCTCCCCCTTTTGTGGGATGTTTGGGTTTAGGGTTTATGTARCGAGTATGGGATGTCAAGCCCATGGGTMTTACCCATGTTTAGGCCCCGTTTGTAATATATAAATAGATAGCTAGGCGATGTAACAAGAGTTAGTTGTAAGCCARTGAGCTAAGTGAAAATAGTTGTAAATGTTATGTGCATACTRTGTGTTGAGAACTTGCAGAGCTAAGTGCAAGTGATTGTAAGAAGGCTTTGTGTTGTGCCAACTCAGGGAAGGAGGATCTGGCGAGTTGCGYATAGATCTCTTGKCCTATGCGGAGTGGGTTATGTGGTTATGTGCATGTAAGAGGATTGAAATAAGATAATAAAGAAGACGAAGAGTTGGTGGACGTAGCCCCACGCTGGGGGTGAACCACGTATATCCTGTGTTATGGTGCTTTGTGCTATKGTGTTCATGTGGTTATGTATTTATTTGCTTGGTTCTTATTCTGGATGAATGTTTAATGCTTATTGATATGAATGAATGMTAGATGTAATCTATTTCTATATGCTAAGTGCTTGGATGTGCTAGATCTTGTCAAATACTGCATTGTTATGTAATTAAGGTTTTACCTATGATGTGAATAAGGGTTAAATATTAATGAATTTTAACTGCTAAGTGTTATGTTAAAKCATTGTGATCATAGATCTGTGTCCTAGSTAGGTTGTATACACTTGAGTCATGAAACCCCCTTGCCTCTACCTCRGGTGAGACTTCATMTTCTTCGCAGGTGTTTYCGAAAGGGATGGTAGTTAGGGTTTTGTTGGTGTGTTGTTGAAGCGTTGAACCCTGGGTCTKCCCCTATGCCAACAAATGGTTCTGTTGYCGGGACCTGAAAATGTGATTRCTGGGGAATGAAGAAAAGAGAAAGTTATGTGCGTAGATMTGTTGCCCTAGTGCACAGTACTCTACTTGACTTGTGAAGCTATGTGCAAAGAAGAGAAGTCYGATGTGAAGAAAAGAGGTAAGATCTTAAAGAYTTGTGCTCTGATAAAGGTAAGATAAGTGGAAAGTTTTGTTTCGAAAGAATGGATCTAGGTATATTTGATAGATTTYGTCCTAGTCTAAAAAATAGGGCACAATTATAAGAAAGAAGATGTGATATGAATATATCTGATAAAAATAGTGAAAGATATGTTATCCCTATGCATAGAAATAAATTTTGGACTAACAAGYGGATGCATGATCCTAGAAAAAACTTTTTGCAGGTCCATCATTGTGATCCCAGTGCATAGTACAAGAAATATTGGGGGTCATTTAAGAGAAAGAGAGGATCAACTCTTTGTTATAGTTGYAGAAGACCGGTACATCTTGCTAAGGAATGCCTTGGTAGAAGTCCTATTTTCCTTTATTGTAAATCTACTGGACATGAAGTTTTGGATTKCCCTAGAATGATTGTCAAAGTTTAGAAGATGAACATGAGACAAGAAAACCATGAGGAAGGTCAAGAGGCTAAGAATATGCTAAAGAACCAGAAAGAATAAGAGGTTATATTATTGYAAATGAAAGAAACACTAAATKATCATAGAGACATCAGTTTATCATAGATTTTAAAAGAGAAAGAGTGCATAGAAACAAGAATAGGAGACTTTGACATAGACTGTGTATTGGATGCAGAAACACGGGTGAACATTATGACAGAAAATACTTGGGAAATCTTAGGAAAGCCTGTTATGATTCCTTCATTGGGAGGAATATGATTGTTTAAAGGAAATTTGATAACCCTATGTGGAAGACTTGCCCATGTACCTATGGTTGCTCATGGAACATCGACAGAAGAAGAATTCGAGATCATTAAGTTTGTTGAGAACAACGATCCCTTTGCACCTTTTTTAGGAAAGACTTGGATTGAGAGAGATCAGATCCGAAGGAGAGAAGAAGAGGAATATATAGAACAAAAAAATAAAGAATTAATGGATTTCATGGCTAAGAGAATAGCCTGCTTAATAGAAGAAAAAGAGGACAAGTCGAAGCAACTGAGGGCCAGAGACTTAGCTGTCGAAGTTGAAAGAACACAAGAAGGCCTAGAGAACCTATCCATGGAAGAGAGTAGAGAACCTACTCCAGAAACAATAAGAGAAGAAGTATTATCCTTGAACCTTGTGAAACATCCTCAACGGTGCGAAGTTAATATGCTAAGAAAAGATAAGAACAATAATGGAAAGAGGAATCCAGAGACGCAGATCACAAGAAATAAAGCTAGAAAGATCAGTAAGAAGAAAGAAAAGATAGAAAAATTGCAGGAGGTTCCAGAGAGGACTTCACAGAAGGCAGAATTGCAGAACTCGAACCTTGCCAGAATAGCAGAACAACACAGATTGGCACTTCACCATGGTGAAGAAATATGACCATTGGAGGCGCCCCGACCATTAGAACAATGCTCCAAAACGGCTAGAAACACAGCTATTGCCAGAACATTCACCAATGGACTGTTGGGACTACGCCATAATGGATGGAATCGCATTGATTGAGGCATTCTTTTCTGTTGGAGGAATTTGTTACGATGTTATATATTTAACCCATCGACTGTCTTACCGTGGACACTTTTGCCAATTGTGATTGTCCAAGCCCACAAAGAACTAATCACTTTTGCGCAGTGCTTATTGTAACCTCGTCATTCATTCTGATACCTTGATTGTTTGTTCACTGACCCGAGATATCTGATCTCGATCGTGTATGTCGGGTGACCTTAGCGCAGTAGAGAAATCCGCCAAAGAAATCCTCATAGACCTCATGGCTAAGAAGGTCCTATCAGCAGGAGTACATGCCTCGTTGATGAGAGGAGTAGAAGCATCCCCATCAACTTCACGTCAATCTAGGCCATCCCAAACTGTGATAGAGAAGAGAAGAAAGAATCGTGATGACTTGGATAATGTGAATCTCATCCCTTCAGTCTTGCAGGACTATATCTCGCCTATGGTTGGCRCGRTTAGTCGTGATAGTGTCCCGAGGGAATTCAATTATACAATGATTACTGCATACCTCCCAAAGGGGATACGTGCAGTTGGACTATAGTTAGGATAGATTATGACTCTAAATATCAGTGACTTCAACYGAGGATACTRCAAGAACTATGGCATGCTCRCACTACACAAGTACTTGACAAAGACAATGGGGAATAAGTGAAAGATAATCCCCCAGTCGTGTACCATGGACATCAAAAGATCAACCATCCTCAATGTGATGAAGATACCACACTTCGACAGACATCAAGAGGTTAACGTGTGCGTTAAAATCCTCCTGCCATGCTACCATGGTGGTTACCTGTGGTTGGATCAGCGCATCACCGTAGATCTGGCACTGATCCATCAAATCATTGGATTAAGCATGCAAGGAGTCGACCCTCAGAATTTTTACCCAGGGAAGGCTACAGATTTCACCTTAGCGTAATTCATAAAATAAACTTACGACAATGTACAGAAAGGGAAATGGGGTTACAAGGTAGCCTCCATTCAGAATGGCGCAGTGCGCTTAGCTTGCTAGTTGATCGCTGGTAAGATTGTCAGGAAGAACTAACCAATGCAGGTCGCGGGGTTCGTCATAGACCTCATAGGAAAATGCATCAAAGGGATGAAAATGAACTGGGCAAGCTACCTTGTTAACCAGTTTAAGAAAAAATTCCGCAAATCACAGGACTAGGGCTACAAGTTTCATTTTAGCTGGTTGTTGATTCTAATTTCCTTCATTGCTTGGGAGATGCCGAAAGGAGTGACCTTCCCTGAAATTGATCTGTCTAAACCGCTGACCGCGAAGTTCATTACGCTCTAGTATTCGAGCGACATGGAAAAACAATGGCAATCCAATGCAGTGTTCCACACATATTATTTACAGTTGAAGAGTGCCATTGAATCTTTCCCTCGCATGAGGTCAAATACCCTGCACAGGTTTAGGCCAATTGTGAAGTTCCACGTAGACATACATTTCATTTACATCATTGCGCGTGGGGACGAACACAAGGAATATCTCCAGTCCTATTACAAACTCACAGAGGAGGACATGGAAGAAATAACCAAGGAATGGCTTATAGAGTTCCTTGTACCAGTTGAACAGACAGAACTCTCTGACCCCGACCTCATCGTAAGTCTTGTAGTCACTCGAGAAGAATATGATGGACCCAACAGTAGCAGAAGGAAGAAGAAGGAAGAAGTACAGGAAATGAACAACGTATCAAAGGAAACTACACCAGATTCACCAAGAGGAGGAGGAGATAACGAAGTAGACTAGGAAGAGAACAAAGGGGAAGAAAACAAACAGGAACAGGGCGAAATGACACTGCCTAAGGATCCCATCACAGAGGCTGAGACATCCAAGAAAAGAAAGGGTTCCCCGAAGAAGCCTTCATCGCGAAGGAAGTCAAAATCAAATAAACCTCCATTTCAGACTGTGCTCATGGTCGATGATATTGACCTCATCATCATCGCTGTATCAGATACCTCAGAGGACATTTTGCAGTGAAGCGAAGCCAAACATGAGACAATGTTTGACAGGATCCAGGCGGAGCTCAAAGGGGTACAGTAGGCTCTTTATTCGAGTTGTGCAGTATCTACTTTGTCGTTGTTAGCAGGGGACATAGAAGTAGGAGATGATCCTACCGAGCTACTTAGATTAGCAGATTCAACAGAGGCTCGCCTTTGTCGGGTCCAGGAGGAAAAGGAGCAAGCCACAAAGGCATTAAAGAAAGAAAAAGAATAAGCCCTAGAGAAACGTCGTGTTGCGTAGCAGGAGAAAGATGACCTCCAGGTGAATTTTGTAGAGGATAAAGCGCAGATCCAGAAGGAAAAAGAACAGTTACTCATAGAGAAGATTGGAATTACAAAAGTAGTCACTAGAGCACTTCGCTCTGTGCCAAGCCTCACATAGATAGAAGAAGAAAAAGTGGAGAAGATCGTTGAATCTATTTAGCAGCTTCAAGCAAGAGTGACAGAACTAGAACTGCAAGCCGTGCCAAGCACTCCGCAGGAAGTTCCAGATCATAGGAAAGAAACTGCTCAAAGCACAGTCGAAAGAATCAAGGCATTGGCCTTAGAATGAAAGTAATTAGTCAGTCTAAGTGTGCAGACCTGTGAGAGCCTTGCAGAGGACCCAGAACTAAGGACATTGGAATCACAACTCTAGGAGGCAAAGCAACAAGCAAAGATAGTACAAGCACAATTGAAGTTGTTTTCATCAGTCGAGAGGATGAAAAGGTCCCAGGAACAACGCACCATTCAACAACAGGTCCATTCCATCCAAAGTAAAGTCATGGAAGTGACCCATAGGCTACATCCAGTGTAGGATGAATCCTGCACACATTTTGAGGAGATTGAGGGATAAAGTGTACAACTAGAACAATTAGTCACCACGGTGGAACAACGATTGCAAGGACTGGTGACCGAGAAATTTATTTAGGAGCTCGTCAAGCAGGAGGCTCTGATGAAGCAGCAGGTCGAAGAAGGTTGAGCCAAGCTTGAGGCCTTCGAAGTAGAGTTCCCCAGATCAGAGTGACTAGGGACAGGTCACAAGTGATTTTTGGGATCCTGTTGGCCCTCAACCAAGTTTTGGAGAACCTTGGTCGTGTTTGACCATTTTTGGGACTTCGACAGGCTAGTCGAAGACAAAGTGCCAGGTTGAAGCGGATATCGTGGGATCTCACCCCCTTTTGTGTGATTTTTGGGTTTAGGGTTTATGTAACGGGTATGGGATGTCGTCCCATGGGTTTTACCCATGTTTAGGCCCCTTTTGTGATATATAAATCGATATCTAGGCAATGTAAGAAGAGTCATTTGTAAGGTAGTGAGCTAAGTGCAAATAGTTGTAAATTCTCTATGCATATTGTGTGTTGAGAACTTGAAGAGCTAAGTGCAAGTGATTGTAATAAGCCTTTGTGTTGTGCCAACTCGGGGAAGGAGGATCTAGTGAGGTGTGTGTAGATCTCCTATCCTATGCAGAGTGGGTTCTGTGGCTATGTGCATGTAAGAGGATTGAAAGAAGATAATAAAGAAGACGAAGAGTTGGTGGATGTAGCCCCATGCTAGGGGTGAACCATGTATATCCTGTGTTATGGTTCTTTGTGCTATGTTGTTCATGTAGTTGTGTATTTATTTGCTTAGTTCTTATTCTGGATGAATTTTTAATGCTTAGTGATATGAATGAATGCTATATTTGATCTATTTATATATGCTAAGTGCTTGGATGTGCTAGATCTTATCGAATATTGCGTTGTTCTGTAATTAACGTTTTACTTGTGATGTGAATAAGGGTTAAAGACTAATGAATGTTAATTGCTAAGTGCTCTGTTAAAGCATTGTGATCACATATCTGTGTCCCAAATAAGTTGTAGACACTTGAGTTTTGCAACCCCCCCTACCTCTACGTCGGGTGAGACTTCATCTGCTTCGTAGGTGTTGCCGAAAGGGACAGTAGTTAGGGTTTTGTTGGTGCGTTGTTGAAGGGTTGAGCTCTGGGTATGCCCCTATGGAAAAAATAATCAATGTGCATTGGGAAGGACATAAGGTGGCGGGGATGGAGGGGAGCGACAAAATGCTTTTAAACTTTTCTGAAACCGGGAGCACGTGAACCCGTGAAACTTTGAAGAATTGACTAAGTATGGAAAGGCAGGTTGGACAAACAGACTCATCATAGGTAGAGGCAAGGTTGTGAGTTTGAGGAGTTTGGGGTGGGATTGTAGAGAACGAAAGTTCTGGGTGCAAGATGTATACTTGGAACACGAGTTACCATAGTTCGATAGCACCTATCTGCGAACCCGCGTTCATAAAATTGGCCAAGTATAAAAATGAACGATGGTCGGTTGGACTCATGATGTGAAGATATAGATGGAGATGGAAATTTGTCAATTCGCCACACTGGGAACCCGCGAGCATAGAAACATGACAAAGTATAGAACCAAAAACGCATAATAGAGGGTTAGAACAAAAGGGGAAAATGAGCTAGTTTAGAAGAAATTGGATAAATATACAAACAAACGGCAGTCGGTCGGACTCGTAATGTGAATATATAGATGGAGATGATGAATTTTCAATTGACCACCCTGGGACCCTGCGACTACAGAAACGTGGCAAAGTATAGAGCCAGAAATGCACAATAGAGTGGAAATACAAAAGGTAAAAACGAGAAAGTTTACAAGAGGAAAAAGAAAGGGAGAGAAGAACCTTATTGTTCAAACAACAACACTTACTCTCATAACTATGAATCCATAGGAAGATATTAACCATGGGAAAAACATCGTCAACTATGAAATATAGTTGAAGCCCGACAAGCATTGGTTGAAGCTGTAGGACATGCAATTTACATCGGCTGCAAAATTTTGCATATTATTTTATCTTAATAGTATTTTCTGGGGAGACAACTACAAAACAATGTAAGAACAAATCCAACTGCAGATGCAACACCCTAACCTCACAAAGCTTAAGAAAACAAGAGCAAGAAACAAATAACAACCCATTTAAGAAGCACAAAAAGGCCCAACTGCAATCGTAGGACCCGAACCCTACAAAGTTGAATCAAACAACAATAAGCAACATCCAATGAACAAAGAATAAAGCACCAACCAGTCGACCAGGAATGTCGGTGAAGAAAAATATTGGCCAAATTCACTGCACACAAGATTGTATCAAAAAATTCGGAGGAAAATGTATTGCAACACAGTTGTTAACCAAATAGTTCAAGCAGTGAGATCTGTTAGGTAAAATTCAAAGCTGGAAGGACCGTCCAAAGGCAAATGTTTGACACAGAACCTACCTCCATCACAGAAATAGTGACGCATCACAAAAGGAAATCGTATTACAAAGATGTTCTGCAAGAGGATTTCGACTCAGACATCCCCAATAGTTAAATTTCCCACCTGCAAACTGCAAACATCAAGCAAAAATAAACACGACACCCAAACCCGCCCGTCAATGGGGAATGATAGAAGGGCAGTTACAATCGCGGTTGCATAACCCCAAGCGTGCAAACTGCAACAAGACCAACATGCAAACAAGAACAACAACAACAGACAAATAAAAAATCTGTGAACATACAAGAAGCAAGCATGAACCAATGAACCAAAAATGTCGCTGAAGAACAATATTTCCCACATTGACTGCAGAGAACATTGCATAT